>ML780534.1:14373-37155 GCA_009831015.1 Picea engelmannii | reverse complement strand
TACAGTTTCAAAATGAAAATGTACAGTTTCGAAACGAATGAAAATATACACATGAAAATCTAAACGAAACGAAACAGATGAAAATATACGCATGTTATTCATTATGCATAACATGGAAATATACGAAACAGATGAACATTATGCATTTCATACGCAGGGACATTATGCAGGGACATTACGCAGGGACATACATAGATGAAAATATACGCAGGGACATATGCATTTCATATATGCAGGGACATTATGCAGGGACATGAAAATATACGCAGGGACATATGCATTTCATATACGCAGGGACATATGCATTTCATATACGCAGGGACATTACGCAGGGACATGAAAATATACGCAGGGACATGAAAATATACGCAGGGACATTACGCAGGGACATGAAAATATACGCAGGGACATTAAAATATACGTAGGGACATGAAAATATACGCAGGGACATTACGCAGGGACATGAAAATATACGCAGGGACATTTCATTCTATTATACAGTTTCGAAACGAATCGCAGATGAAAAAATATACAGTTTCGAAACGAATCGCAGATGAAAAAATATACAGTTTCGAAACGAAAAATATACAGTTTCGAAATGAAAAATATACGCAGATGAAAATATACAGTTTCGAATCGAATCGCAGATGAAAAAATATACAGTTTCGAAACGAAAAATATACAGTTTCGAAACAAAAAATATACGCAGATGAAAATATACAGTTTCGAATCGAATCGTAGATGAAAAAATATACAGTTTCGAAATGAAAAATATACGCAAATGAAAATATACAGTTTCGAAATGAATCGCATGAAAGTATACAGTTTGCGAATTACCTCAAAATTCCTCCACGACGTCCACTGCTCCCACGACCTCGGCCTCCTCGGCGTCCACTGCACCCACGACCTCGGCATCCTCGGCGTCCACTTCTCCCACGACTTCGGCGACCAGGACCTCACATAGAGACTCACAACGCACTCGACACAGAGCCTCGCACAGCCAATGCAAACAAAAAAATTTCCAAACAATGACAATCGATGTGTGAAGATTATATAAAAACTCTTTCGGATGAAAGATTATTCGGCCGAAAAATAGTTCGGCCGAACAATCTTTCAGCCGAAATATTGTTCGGCCGAATAATCTTTTGGCCGAGATAGTTTTCGGCCAAAAACTTATTGACGGAAAAAAAATATCCGGCCGACCAAATTTCTTCACACAAATCGAGGGCCCGGTTATCGGTCCGTTCGATTTGACGTTTATTTTTTCAGCCGAGCAATAGTTCGGTCGAAAATAATATCTTTCGGTCGAAAAAGATATCTAGTTCGGCCGAAAATTGGTTTTCCGAAATTTTGGAGACCAGATTGTCACGAAAGTGTAACCCACCTTCGTGATTCCACCCCATATTCAATCTATTTTATGGAAATAATTACATAGATCAAATCCATATAACATGACCTTAAATGTTATAGATAAACATTGGTTACCCACTTATAATTAGTTGTTAAAGAATCATTGCTTGCTTACTAGTATATACCACTCAATGAGGTGAACAAGGTGAGGTTGTTACACAAATTACATGGAGTTTAGACTAGCTCTAAGGTTATGTAAGGTACAAGGTATGGTTTGTTCATATTTGTTATGTGACATTGATCAAAGTAATCATAAGTGTTACCATATTATAAGCATGATATACGTATCAATACTAAGGAAATATCATTAGGGGACGTAAGAGCATTGTTCACATTGAATAAGGTGAAGAGAATGTTGGAATCAATATTAGTATATACCTAATATTCATCTTATCTCTATCTTAATGTGAAGAGTCAAACCCATATGCATGGGCTTGATCTATTCATAGATGATTTTAGGGGCTAAATTTTGCCAATAAGCTAATTTTCAATGGTTTTTTCCAAAAAAAGGATTCGCCAATTTCCATTTTTTCTAAAAACGATTCGCCCAAATTCCATAGAATAAAATTATTTTACCTTAAAAACCACCAAAAAATACAGAAACTATATAAAATCATTATAAATTTTAATATTTTTACAAAACTATAGCCAAACATTTTACATTTTACATATTAAGGACCAGTAAGATTAGCCCATGTTTCTACATTTTAATATAAATTTCCATCCTTAAAATTATCATTGACTCTACTTGATAAGATCGATTTAAAACACCTCTATATTGGTGAGATGTTAGTACTATTACCATTACTATCAACTTATGCGTACTATGTTGATTCGAGTAAGTGATTTTACATGAACTTGATTCCCATTAGTATGAGTTTAGTTGTAAGTATCAAGTAGATGTGATTAGGGTTATAAGCAATAACCATCTTCTTGCTTGTTCTACCTTATGTTCTAATATGATAGTACCAATGATTCCTAGGATCTTGAACAATGTTACTAGTTGATGTAATATCCCTATATAAGAGCTTACAACTTGTTTAACACTAGTTATCCTTATATTAGTTATGTTGATCTTTCACACCCATGTCTATCAAGATTAATGGGAATAGCTTATATGTAATGATTAGTGTTAAGTTAATTACTGCTATCAACTAATATTAGTACCAAATCCATTGAATAAGTGGAAATAAAACAATAGTTACATCTAAAAATTATTATCATGTATTATAGTGATCCCCTAGCTTTCCCTTTCTTCCATATGGTAAATCATAGTATCCTACTAGGCTATGGTATATATTAGTAATGCCATTAAATCCAAGTGTAAGATACCAGTAGTATGTCCATTATATCTATGTCAAATTAGAGTTGTCTGGGTGAGCATATCAAACTGGGCAATACACATGAGCTAAGGGATGAATGGGTACACATATCACACTAACATTAGTAATACTCATAGAAATGACATGTATAAGAAGTATATATGTAATGGTTAAAACTTCTTCTTGTGTTACTAATCCTATTAATCAATGGTAATACTAGTATCATATAAGTAATAAGTAATGGCACTAATACAAAGTAATAGGGTAGAGTGATATATAGAGATTATACTAGGTTAACATGTAGTAAACTATAGTAATCCATAGATCAAAGTAATGGATATCATAGGCATTAGACATGATATGGGAATTATTTATTTCTTGTAAGTTACACAGGTTTGATTCCTATAATATAAGTAATGAGAACGAGGTTATATGCTAACTTGCAATATGATAGTAATCCATATCTCCACCTATTGAAACTATTGTAAGTCACAATCATCATAGAGGGGTCTTCCAAGCAGTGTTCCACATGTTTCCTGGAACGACAACCTCTCACACTGCTACATTTATAATATCCCCTATGAGAAAGAGGAAATGCATTATGTCAAGATCTCTCTCAAATATGAAAAATAAATACCCTATGCAAAAACAGTTGAAACTTCCACAACATCTATTTAAGGTGAATGTGAAAAAAAGAAACCATAAACGGGTCAAAACTTGCACTAATTAAAATTTTAATAGAGAATGATGAAAAATAAAATATTTATGGTCCAATAGAAATAATATAGAATTCTCATGGCCTATGGTTAAGAGGGTTAACCAAAAAAATATACATTATGCAAGGAAATCCACACAAATGCCAAATCTTCCTATGTGCATCTTTCAGAATCTACCTCTGGCATCACAATCATGAGGGTGGATAGAGAGTTTATTGATCAGGAAAATACAGTTGGCAGTTATAATCAACAATAAAGAGATTGACATCTTGATTACAATGTGGTTGAGCTCTACTTGCAAGCTAAGTTGTTGTTGTAATTGAGAGTAGTGAAAGTTCTGTTGGTGATGTTGGTATAGCGATTGTTGGTGATGATGATGAGCACTGATACCCAAAATTTCCGGTGTTGACTTGTGAATAGAAATAAATTGTCTTATTGGTGCTGGTGACTGGATCAGTTCTCGGGGATAAACCAATCCAGGAGAGACATGTTGATCAAAACAATAGCTTGGAGTTTCCATGCATGAATTTTTTAGGAAAGGGATTGGCGAAGACCCCTGCTGAACCTTGCATGACTTGTCCTTTCTTGCAATAAGGATACAATCTTCTAAAACTTTGATATGGATTATTTAATAGTCATATCCTAATAACTCATAGTATTAATCTCATGCCTCTGATATTGATGTTGTTGTTGTTGTTGTTGCTGTGATCAAATTGTTAATACTCTATAATTGTTGTCTAACTCAGCTCTATTAGCCTCCTCAACATTATTAACCTCCCTCGTGGCTCGTTCTCAAATTAGCTTTTACAGACACTAGTTGCCACCAATTATTTTGGTGGAAAAATGTTATGGTTCTGATTTATTCAATGTATATTGTTTCCAGATGTCTCTTATGATCATTATGATGGAGGGAGAGTGCACTTTTGTTAAATGAAATTATATCACAAATTTGAGTTTAGTTTCTGCAAATTGTTTTACTATGTTTAAGTCGCTTCAATTTTATGAATAAAGTTTCTTCTACACTCCAAACAATTCTAAAATTTGCCTCCTTTCTAATGTATCTTCTATTCAGATTTCCCTTTTGATCATTAAGATGTATGGAGAGTGCAGTTTTGTTACAAGAAATTATATCATAGATTTGAGTTTAGTTTCTACAAATTGTTTTACTCTGTTTTAAGTACTTCACTTCAATTTTATGAACAACTTTTATTCTAATTGTTCTCTAATCAATTTGAACAAAAATATAGCATTAATTATGTGGAAAATAGGAGAGCTCTTTATTCTACCAACTTTAGAAGAATTAGTCTTAAATTAATTCTATGGAGAGTTGTTTTGTAATCAAATACTCTTCTATCGACCTTGCTTCTACTTCAAGTATGGAATTCTCCCATTGGGTCATATGACCAAGACTAGATGTGTTAAAAATTCAAGATTGGATATTGGGAAAAGTAAATAAGTCTGTTCTTGGCCTATGTGTCACATGATGGTTGTATCTCTACTTTTATGGAATACAAATTATAGAACTTTCAAGTATGATAAAATTTGTAGAAAAAATTCTAATTTCCTATAGGACAATTGTGTTTTTATTTGTAAATGAAGTATTTGTATCCATTGGTCCAATACAGAGAACATAAAGTGTTTTTAATTGGACACGAAGTCTTTCAATCCATTGGGCCAATATGATTTTGTATGAAAAGTGTGTTGATAAAAATCAATTGATTGCTTTAAGTGTTTATCATTTCTAATTGTATTAGAAGGCTTAAAATGAAAATATTGTGAATGGATGAAAATTTTGCTTAATGTGTTTATACATTGCTTGTAGGCATTGTTACAAAATGAGTAATCAAGGAAAAAAATGGAAGACTATCATGGGCCTTGAAGTGCAAGACCCTAAAGACAAGATCAAATTTTCTGGTAAAGATTTAATTTAGTGTGAATTATAAAGAACGAACATGATCATTGATTGGGATGAAAAAATACATTAAAAAAGAGTTCCTAACTTTACTAGAGGGGAGGAAATGAATAAAAAATCCCCATGTACTTTCATCCGTTGACAAAACAAACCCCCAAAATCAAGGGCTAGTGTTGCCTTATGATATGAGTCATAAGTACCTTAGAAATGAATTGTTTACATGTTGGTAATACACGTGTTTTCTCATTTGTTGTATGTATTGATGTTTCAAACATTGTTATGCAATTATGCTTTCTGATATGGCCTAGAGGACAAGAGAGGAAAACACATAAAGAAATGAATGACATCGTTTGTGAAGAAGAGGGATTGTTAGTGCCATTTCATTGTAAAGGTTATGGTTCAAAACCTCGACGTAACAATTTTGACATATAATGTGTATGACCATGAATATGGGGATATATTGTGTTGTCATGGGAAACATGATACTTCGGGTGAGTCTAGGTCCATGCATAAGCCAAGGCTTTCAAGATACATGGTTTCTTATGTAGAAAGTTGTTATTTTTTGGAAGCGCTAGTTGATTAAGTTTGTAAAATGGATATAAAGAAGCATGTTGATATGGATGCCACAATTCGATAAACAGATTCTTTATTGAGAAGGAAATATGTTTCCAACATCTACAATTGTTTGATGAAGGGAAACTACTAATTGCACTAAAAGGATGAAATGGGAGTGAACCTTTGGTATCAAAAACACCAAGATGATTTTTTATTTTACCAAAACCCCAATGGTGGAGATGTCTCTTTCATAGTTGTAATTAAAACTCCATGGATGTTGGACACCATGGTTAATCTATCTCCCAATATCTTAATAGCCATGGATTCAACATTCAATACAAATAAATATGGGGTAGTTATGTTTCCAATGATTGATTTAGTATGATCATTTGATTTGTAGTGATTAAAAATTATTGATGACTTAAACTTGACTACATATTTTCTTTTGAATATGACAATATAAATTGTACACACTAGTGGCTTTTGATGAACAACAAAGTGGGGTGTCACTTGCATGGGTGGTGGCATCATGAAGTACGTCATAGGATATTGCACAATGGTTGGAGCACCTCATGCATAGGTGTTACCAATTTCATCCTAATTGGAAAGTTAATGCCTTCATGGTTGATGATGCATTGGCTTAAATCAACGCTTTAAGTTAAATTCAATCTTTTAATTGTACATTTTAACTTGCATTTATTCTAATAATATCACATTAAATATTAATTTAATTTTCTAGGAGGATCATAAGGTGTGAAGTGATCTTATGTATTTGTCATGTACGACAGACATGGCTAAAAAATGTGAGCCAACTCGCTAGTAGTCCAGAAAATTAAAATGAAATGTTCAATGAGTTAGGTATCATCATGAAAAAATGTCCCAATCAAGAAGTTACATATGCAACCGATGGATTTTCCAACCAATTCACAAATGAGGAAAATATTTTGGACTATTTATATAAGAATTGAGTTGTTGGTGATAAGATTCATAAGAGAAAGTACTTTTTTTTTGTATTTATATTTTTTTGTTTCATAAAGATAATATCTTCACTAACTCAATTTTTATATGTAGGGATGTGGGTAAAAGGCTGCAGATATTTTCCTCATGCAAATCAAGAGACAAATAATGTTATTGAGTCATATAATTGTTACCCAAAGACCAAATTTCTGTCAGATCGAAAAAAAATGTGTACTTGCATGATGGATTGGTTGTTATATATCGTCCTAATAAATGTTGAACCCTATTACTAGTTCAAGGAAATTTTGAAAAAAGAGGAATATTTGAATAACTACTAGAAAAAGAAATATCTTGAATCATCAATGGAAAAGGAAAGAAGAATTACAGATAGTGACCGTTGTCCTCATGAGAGCATATATCATTAATATTGGGTGAGGAGTCAAACTAAGTGTGATAAGAAATATCTTTTCACCTGGCGTCGCACAATTTTTATAGTTTGTGATTGTCCATGGTCTATTCATGACAAAATTTGCAAGCATGCCATAAATGTCAATTGGTTGTAGTGTTTCTTAGGAGATTCAAATTCATTACTAGATCATGATTCAATACTGAATTCATTCAATGACCCTTATGAGGTAAGAATATAGGAACCAAACATTCATGTAGATGCCAACAATTCTATTATGGACAATGACAATGTTGATCTACATGGACTTCAGTTGGCTAGAGAGGAGTTGTTTGGCTACACAAATTTGATTTTAAACAATCCTCCCTCCACGTTGAACAAGACCCAACAATTAGTTGGTCTGGTTAAAAGAATTTTGGATGAAACCAACAACCTTCATATTATAGATTGTGACTTCACCTTTGGGTTGGGTACTTTTGAGTCATATATGAAGAGGAAGAATAGTTTCATATCCCTAAAAAGAAGAAAAAAAAGAAGAAAAAAAAAGTGATGGCTTGGAAATTGATTTGAATTTCCTTGCATGTGAATATGAACCATTTTAGTTTCAGTACCTCAACAATAAAGTGCGTCCTCTCTCCAACAATTTAGTTTATGTGTTCCCAAGTGTGTTTAATAGAGAAATGATATGAATATGTTTATATTAGTGTATATAGACATCACAATTTTTTAACAGAATAGTGTGTGAATTGTTTGCAGAGGTGAAACAGTCCACTACTGTGGATTCATTCCAAGGACATAAATGGATACTATGTCATTCTAGTTTTCCTACCATTCCAGGTACATTTGATTGGACTCATAATTGATATAATTCATATTTTCATATGTGTAATACTTTACATGCCAATGTGGATTTTATTATAGATATAGGAGCTTCTTCTAGATATTTTCTTCCCTTGGAACATGCTCGATCGGTTGACAACTCTCTAGTTGGTGATTTAGCAGGTTTGTTGTGATATATTTTCTCCTATTTTGTTTTTATTGGTGTACTGGGTGTTTTTAATGTATTAATGTGTTAACTATTTTTATGATAGGTAACAATAGTAAGACGGGATAATAATCCTCTTCTTCCATACAAATCCAACCACATGAGGGTTCTAGCTCCAATATTGCCCAATTTTCCAGAGACATACCTCATCATATCGAGTAATCCATTCTAGTGAAGGTGAACCCTCATTTATGGTATTTTTTAAATTTCCACAATATCTGAGTGTTTAACATGAATAAAAAATCCTTTAAGTGTCAAAAGAATTTGAAAATGAGCCCCATTTATAAGAGTAGGATATTTATGAGTAATTATTATCAACCCAAAAATGTTGCAACGCTAAACCTCAAATAAGAAGGTTTTACCTTAGAGATTAGATTTTGAGTGAATTTTCACAAATTCCATACTAGTGATGCCATCCCCCTTTTTCCATGCTTAGCTAAGGTGAATTCTATACTATAGGGAAGTGAATCCTAATTCATAAAGTTTGTGCTATAGGGAAATGAACCCTAACTCATGAGAATAATACCAATAGAAAAGAGAAAGACAAGTTCTAGATTAAACTTGTATCCACATATAATAACACACAAGCATAAAAACAACAAAAAGTTTCATTTAGTTGCTCACTCAACTATGGGATCCCAAGAGCCGATGAAAATACAGATTCTATGCAAAATGTGGTAATTTAGTTTGAGAGGCATAGTCATGCAACATGTTATTTCATTATGAAATTTATTTGTGATTACTAGATCTTTAATCAAGTAACACTTCATTGTTTAAGATAAGGCATGGATTTCATTTCATTTATTTATGCATAAATTGCAGGAAGAGGATGAAAAATATGTTCTCCATTCAATGAACTATCCAAGACCTCTAATTGATGCAATGAAAAAGATACAAGAAATATGTACCTGGAAGATATTTGACATAGATTGAACATTAATATAGTGAAAAAACATATTTTCCAAGTGTTGTTGCTCGTTTGATTGGCTTACAATAGATGCCGACAATTTTTATTGGTAATAGGAAAAGTATGAGAGAGGGATTTTGGACTAAAATCATAAATGGCATGGACTATAGGCTCTGATAGAACTTAGAACATAAACTTCTACTTCTTGATACTGAATAGGCTTCACATAGCCTCAATTTTTCTATATCAAGTTCAAATTTTAAGACCGATTCTTTTGAGGTTAGCTTGGCTTATTTAACATTTTAAAGTTTACCCTCTTTTATGGATTTAACTCAAAGGGCCATGAGCATGCATATGACATAGTGTAATAAGGTTGCAAATTTCAAATGAATGTATACAAGAGACAACAAACAATTGTAAGCAAGCCCATAAATATGGATTGAAATTAGTGTTATTTTGGTTACATGTACCCTTACTTTGTATATGTAAGAAACTTTGCATATTTCAATATAATGGTTTATATTTACATGGATTCATATGCATGTATTTGTTTTTTCAAAATTTGAATATTTTGTGTATATTTTGGTAGACAAATTTTGTGCTCTGACTTTGTTTCTGGTTTTTATCTAGTTCCAGACTGGTTCTAGTTTCTAGGGTCGACCTATTCAATGATAAATTATTCCTATTGCATAAAAAATACATCATATCACATTTTTTACTTATTTGAGTTCCCAAAGAGTTGTACCTCGTCGAAATAAAATTGAAAAGCATGCCAAGCATCCATAAGCTTCATTTTCATCAGTGTCTTCATGTGGGATATTTGGATGTTCATTCTAATCTTCAGTTATTTGTTCATTATCTTCTAAAAGAGGAGTTTGTGCATTGTTATCAGGCTCTTGGATCAATCTGTTGACATAAACTATACTTTTTCGCTTCCTTTTGTGTAAAATGACACGCTTAGTGATGCATGAGCCCTAAGAAGGAAAAAGTAAATCATGTGATTGTTTCTCCTTTATAAGTTTGAAAATTTATTCTTCCTTTCTTGTGTATTTACCATTGTCAAAAGTCCTT
Source organism: Picea engelmannii (assembly GCA_009831015.1). NCBI lineage: Eukaryota > Viridiplantae > Streptophyta > Pinopsida > Pinales > Pinaceae > Picea > Picea engelmannii. The sequence continues at coordinate 26,854 of ML780534.1, read as the reverse complement.
GCCCAATTATTTGTCAGTTTCTCCTCATCCTATGCCCTTACAAATTAATTCATTGAATTCAACATGATATTTTCAGAGACACTTGGATGATTCTCATTAAACTTTGTCATGATTTTATTTGCAATGGTTTGGATCACCTTCTCATATTTTACAAGTTCAACATATTCACTTTCATATTCAATTGCTTCACCTTCTTTATCCAAGAAATCCTTGCTTTCAGAACCTGTAGTGATGTATTTGATGTTACACAAATTAGATACATTGTTTGTAGCTTGACAACAAAATAGTAATCTTTTAGCCATACTCGATTCCAAATATTTTATGGAGAGTGTGTTTTGTGAGTTCTTTTCTCTGTAGCAAAGTTTTTGCAATTGGAAATATCTCCATTTGTTTTAGTTATAACTTTAATATATTTTCATTGAATGCTTTTCACTTGTATTTTTTTTTTGATAAGTGTAGGGGTTGTTGGTTACTTGGGCTCTACATTGTTTGTAAGAATAATTTATCGGAATATCAACTGCGATGGAGGACAAGTAGATCAGAAACAAAATGAAATATATTTAACCAGTATCTTTGTATCAAAAGGAAAAAATCATAACATTATTTTTAAGATATCAAAAGCTATATTCAGAAAGATGGAAACAACATCACATTAGAAAAAATTTAATTGTTATTATAAGTCTTTCCATTTTTCCTATATAAAGTAGATCATTGATCATGAAATTTAGCCTTAATTGTTTTTCAAAAATATACATAATAAAAATGGGTCAAAGCCTCTAGAAACCCGATAAATATACAACAACAAAAGGTCATCAAGCATTCTCTCAAGAGAGGGGCTTCATCATCTTTAGTAGAAACTTGAAAATCTTTCAACACAACCATTCATCAATTCTTCATAAAAGGAACGATGAGCTAAAAAGGGATGATGTTCCTCAACCTGTATCCAACGTATATTGACTTCAAAAAATTTGTTTGGACAAACCATAAGCAACTTTATTAAAAGTTATTTTCACATGACTAAAATAGATTTGCTCACAAAGGTTCCTAGAGTGAATATAGGGAGGAACGATGTATATTATTCTAGAGTATTTATATTATTTATCATCATAACTAAGGAGAACATCGTTATTAATCCATATGATGGAAGACATCATCTACAATGATTATTCAAACTCACAATAATAGTTCTCATGAATGCATAGTATTCTACCCAAGCAAAATATATCAATATGTCATGAAATGAGGTAAAATCAATAAACTGTTAAAGCCAACATCAATGAATGCAATATTAAGTCATAGATTATTGCCAACTTCTTTCCCTGAATAGGAGACAATTCACATGAAAAATGCGCTTGAAAAATAAGACGCATTAAACAATTAGGTTGTGGAAAGATGCAACACAAACTATATATAACCAAAATGTGCTAATGAAATATGGTTGCTCACTATAAGAAATGCATTAGCACAACTTACATAAAATAATTATCAGCATAAATGTTATCAAAGTTATAATAGAATAAAACTTATGAAATAATGTGATGACATAATTGGATGCAAAATAATCAAGCACATTAAAGTAACTTTCAAGAAAATCATCATGCATTGAACACATAATATTCAGAGTTCCAACATAAGAAACCCAAGCTGGAGATGGGCCATTTGGTAGTCAAAAAACCTAGATGAATGGAAATGAATGTTCTATTACATCTAGTGAACCATACGAGGCATAACTTACAGGTTATTTTGGTTACATAGTGCACAAAAAAMAATCATATTTAAATGCATATCCAACATTGAGAACCTCCTCTAAATGTAGAATCAATCAATATCTAGCCAATAGAACATAATAACCTTATGATCCCTGAGGCATAACTTACAGGTTATTTTGGTTACATAGTGCACAAAAAACAATCATATTTAAATGCATATCCAACATTGAGAACCTCCTCTAAATGTAGAATCAATCAATATCTAGCCAATAGAACATAATAACCTTATGATCCCTGAAGCATACGAGGCATAACTTACAGGTTATTTTGGTTACATAGTGCACAAAAAACAATCATATTTAAATGCATATCCAACATTGAGAACCTCCTCTAAATGTAGAATCAATCAATATCTAGCTAATAGAACATAATAACCTTATTATCCCTTTGAAAAATGGTAGAGAAATTTATATTCTGTTAATACAAAAACTTCAATCACTTTTGCATAATAATAAAATTAAGATACATAACTAAGAATCCCAGACAAAATATCTCCATTTATTTATATCTAAATTTTAGTAACTGACAAGCTTAATTGTATATACTACTTTGCCAACATTATCTGCGAAATACTCTCAAGCATATCTCAAATTATCATTTACTTAAAAAAAAAAAAAAAAATTCATCCTACTTTATCATGATCATGACATGAAGCCAAGCAACAAAACAAAATGACAAATTCTCACATGATAAAAACATGAAATAAATGTACATCGAAATAAATTTGGCATTGGCAGTTAATAACAGCTACATATGATGATGCATGATAGTTATAATAAGCCAAATAATTTATATACAATTAAAAATTTAGGATAAAACATTTTCTTCTACAGATATAAATGCAGATTTTAAGGCACCACGCTAAAAAATTGATTGTAGCGATAAGGAGGTATAAAAATAGTTTCCCAATCATGGATTTCCCGGTTTTGAAACTAGTTGACATCCAATCCTATCAACCCACCAATGAGAACCATATATTTAACATAGACTGATATATATGGGGTTTGAGGTAACCTTATAACACATTTTTGAACAAAATCTTCAAAGATAATGTGGTCAAAATCATTATTCTAACATGTTTGCAATAAAACAAGGCCCGAAGAAGATAATGTAGTTGTGGAAAACAAAGGTGCCAGAATAATTCTTGAATACATTCAAGAAATACCATTTGTTTAGGTGTCATGTTTGTTTTTTAGAAATTATGGTAAAATAAAAAATAAAAAATATGGATTTATACAAAGCTTTGTTCAACATTATCACCCTTACAAGATACACTTGATATTACAGTTTGAAACACATGTAGTATAGTAATGGGTTCTTCTTTAGTGAAACAACCATGCCACTAGAGACATAACAACAATCATCAGAAGAAAACATACACATATCGGGGATCTATATTGATGTCCATCAATGAATTTAGTTGGCATATATGGTGATACCAATTCATCTTTGACACCTTCACCTATAATTGAAACTACTCCCAACACTAAATCACTTAACATCCTCTTAATCTCCGCATGGTAATTTATCGTAAAACACTGAAATTGAGCAACAATAATTCTTGATTCTCTATGAAGACGTTTTATATTGTCTTTATAATTTTGAGTTGGTGAAGACTACATTATTATTGACACCATATTGTTTTTATATTTTTATCCCTTCAACAAGGAAAATATAGTATGCTTCATTATTTGTAGTATTTCTATGAACTTCTCTCTTAGTTTGGAGGACAATATTTAGTTCCATGTTGTGAAGGACATATGAAATAATTGCTTGACCTGGATTTGGATAACAAGACACTTCAGTGCATAATGTCCACTTCTGTATCATTCTATATGCCTCCAAGTACCTCGATAAAAATAAAATAATAAAGTTTGATCACGCATTTAGAAATAAAAAAATTTCATTGAACAAGTTTTAGGTACCAGTGTAGTGTTGTATCACAACCATGAAATAAAAAATGTTACGTTATATGCTTACCGATCTTTTTATGTTGTTCTTGAAAATGACAAAAGTAATCTTTCTTTTGATTTTAAAGACTTTCAAAGAGCAATGCTTGTGGGTAATGTTGTTGTAACTATTATGTGGTTAGTTTTTTTATACTCATATTTAGCTTTGAAATTTCATATGTATCTCTTGAAATGAGCAACAAGTTTGTCTTTAAGAATGATTCATATTTTAAAAGATTTATGTATGTCTAAAACCTAGTATGAATGACCAAGGAAGTTTTTCTAGAAAGTGAAATGAGGTTAGAGTACATTGCAGAAGGTAATTTTCACATAAGTTGGAGGACTACAATGTCGACAATCAGACAATCCATTTGAAAAGAGCATCCCAAGTCATGAGATACATTGACAAATTCTCTGCAATTTTAGATCAATAAATATCAAGTTGTAAAATTTTTATTGTAGTTTGGGGTAGTAAACAGGTATATAGATCCTTGTGCGCATAGATATAATATATCATATACTATCCAAAGATATAGTAAATCATCTTCAATTCAATGCATACCCTGTAGTTTAATGCATAATGTTTTCCTGTCTCCTGTTGTTTACAACTTACAATGTATTCGTCCTTGAAGGAAAATGGATAAAGTGGTTCAAATTCTTTATATGTGTCACCAATGAAAACTGGTCTGGGTAGATTTATCATCATAAAAATATTATAATTTTCTTTTATAATAGTAACGACATTTTATTGAAAAGCACTATTCGTCCTTGAAGGAAAATGGATAAAGTGGTTTAAATTCTTTATATGTATCACCAATGAAAACTGGTCTGGGTAGATTTATCATCATAAAAATATTATAATTTTTTTTTATAATAGTAACGACATTTTATTGAAAAACACTGTGTAATCTTTCAGTGTTGCTTGAAGTGTAATCTGATACTGGGTAATCCTTCACTATTGCTAAATGGCTAAAGTGTAATCTGCCATAACGATTGAGTGCAGAGAATTTATTGGATTTCGAGTAATATATGATATATATGTAAAAACAATTCAGAAATTGGATAAAAATCTCTTTATAACAGCAGTGAAAAATTTGTATATATAACTATATGTATCCTAAAAACCCTAGAATTTGTTCACTATTAATAAATACATTCCATTGAAAGATACTGGAATAATATTTCACTATTTCCAAATAGATATAGTGTAATCTTCTACTATTTCCAAATGGAAAGTGTGGGAACCTAATAGTTTGAAGTGTAATCTTCCCTGTATATTAATAACAACGAACAATATCTACCTTGCTAGGTAGTAGCATTGAATGTTGTGGATCATGAACGAATATAGGCTTCCACAACTCGAAATAGGAAATAAATACAGAACAGGAAAGAAATGATGTTGTCATTCTCTTGAAGACAATTTAGCTTTTATCTCCACTGATTGGTGGCTATAAATTAATGTGAAGTTATGGCCTAATGGAGTTATACATTTTTACAATTCCTCTGCTTCAATATTTCATATATGGATATAATTTAATACTGTGATTATATGGGTTGGTTTCCTTTATCGGGAATTGCTCCACGAACCTTCTTCTGGACTGGAATATATCGTCATTGCAGGTTTGAAATTCAATTTATTTTAGAATATAGTAATGAAAAGAACACTACATATTACTGGACTTTACAGAAAGTTACAAATCATAGAACCCATCAACAACGTGACATCCATTAACATATTTTAGATTGGCCCTTCTGTTATTCTAGTTTTGTACTTCTAAGACTATTTTTTAACACTCTCAGTAATGAACTACAAGTACTCACCATATTATCCAAGAGTTATTATAGAGGATGGAATACCATGTGAACGCATTAGGAAACCGACTGTTGAGACATCTCCAAGTGAGATTCACATTACAGATATTGTTGAGGAGATCATATATAAGTTTAGTGGAAAAGGTGTCGCACTTTAATTTTTTTTCAAGTTATTTAGAAGAGAGATTCAAACAACTAACCTGAGCTCTTGCATGGGATTCCAGAATCAGGTATCTAACCTGAGCCACGTGCACGAAAGTGAAGAATCGAACCTTTGACCGTTCATTTCTTGCACCGATCAAAGACATAAGAACAATGATTTGAACCTGTGACACCAGAGTAGGAGAAGGAACATGGGAGTTAGAGTGTAGGTAGGAAGTCCAGAGTGAGGCGTGCAAGAGAATTTGAATGCAGGGAATGGAAGGGTGGTGGTGCATTAAGTGCACATCATCAAACTCCCTTCAACCAACATAGGAAGATGACGCCGTGGCATACGAGAGAAAACATTAACAAAGTAAACTTGCTAACGAAGATCTGGAGACGACAAAGACAAACAATGGGAGATGGGTTTGTTGACCAATGGGTTTTTCGGAGATGTGACAGATACACTGGTCGGCAAACCCAAACCGTAGAGTGTTTAGCTTACTCCTATAAAAATGATCAATATAAATTCAAAACCCTTAATAATCCAACACCATTTGAGTACATGCATGTTAGATAAATGTAATGGAAAACATATTCATAAATTCACATAAAATAATAAAAATCCATACCTATGTCACCATAAATATAAATATAATTAAATTGTAGATTGTACAAGAGAGAATATATTACTTATTTTTTAACCAACGAAAATCCAAGTAGTTGGTTGTGTATGAGAATTGTTTCACCTCACCATAGGCATTGATGGAAAATTCCACCCCCAACTTAGGGTATGAGGCCATTAAGGACATGGAAAAAAATTACAAACTCATATCACTCAACAGAACCAAATTTCTCTCAAGCTCAAAAATTCCTCATTACTAATCATCCAACTTTCAATTAATCATAGCATTTTACCCACTACCCTACACAACAAAATGGATATCTTTCCCTTCTATACTCAATAGTCTCTCAAGAATATTCTTCCCTTCCAATGCTATTCAATGTAGGCAAGAATAATCCACTTTGTTGATTTCCTTTGGTTATGGATAACCTAGCATATTAAAGAATAGTCTCTATGAAATGGAAGGCTTTCTAGACAAACCATCCTTTATGTTTTCCTACAATTATCGTACTCTCATCCTAATTCCATGAATTTATCTTCCATCATTGAATTTTTTATTTCAGGTTTTGTATATAAGTCCCAACACAATGAATGCAAACTTCAACACTTGCATGGTACTTGAAAATGAAAATGGTGAGAGTGTGAATGGTGAATGGAAATGACTCCCATGAGATTGGAGGATGAAAACCCCTTCGCATGAGGAGGTATTGCTCACATGTTATCCCCTATCGATTATACCTAACCCCATGCCTTCGTAATTATGTGAGGTAGACATGTTTCATGAACCAACACATGCAAATATTGGCTTCTAAGTTAAATATGATGGGATAAGATATGATTAATATAGATGATGACAAGATAGCACAATTCTTAGGATGATATTGGAAATCCCTTTCCTATTCCTTTCTAGTGGACTCATAGCCCTTTCTTTACTCTTTGCAACCATCTTGGATCTTTATATTAGTTTTCAACTATAGTATTTACATATCTTGAGAATACCCTGGAAATTATATCACATTGGCTATACAAAGTATATTTATCATAATACATGATGATCCACTCACTAGTTGGACCTTGGCCTTGAGCTCTATGCTAAGAATCCATACAAGCACCTTTAAATGATTTACACATGGGGTCATTTATTTAAGATCACGCGGCTTGATTCTTGTATTTATAACCACTTATTCACAATTTATACATAATTTGATCTAATATATCCAAAGATTCAAAGTGGGGCTATTACACCTAATTCCCATCTATTTAGTCATATCTACAGTTTTTTTGAAACATAGTTATTACAATTTGTATTACCTTAAAATAATTGTTAATTTTACTTGAGTTAGTTAGGTTTTGGGAAACTCTACTGGCCACATTGCTTGGTTCACTACTTAGGTTTAATAATAGCCCACAACAATGTAACTATTTGGGTATGTTACAAGAGACCCCATGATGACCTAAGTGTCACCTAATCTCCCATCCTAAGAAATCACTACAAAGGGAGAATGCGTCTATGGTTCACTACATGCAAGGTTCATGTGAAGTTAAAGAGCCCACTTCCCAAACCAAAAGACAACACCTAGAAATCTTTTGGTTGAATAACATGAGGATTTCAAGAGTTGAGAAGGTGATTGGATTATTGGTGTCAGTCAATAAGAGTTCTATGCATGATGTCCTATGAATGTAAGTGGTCACATCTCCATATTGTTGGTTTGAAAAGAGAGTTAACGAAAGTAAAGGTGGTGGGAAAATCCATGGAGAGGAGATAAAAACAAGAACTCGTGCAAAATAAAGGGATGGAATGAAGCCTTTTCAGAAGAAGAAACAAATTTCTAGCAAAGGTAGTTGGGTAGAAACATGGAGTAGTAGATAAGAACCTAAATCTTGTGAGAAAATAATGTAAACATGAATCCATTTGTTAGTGCGATGGTGGGTAGAATCATAGATAGAAGAAGGAGATAAGAGAAACAAATATCCATTTTGAGTTATAGGATGGAACACATGTGGCAGAAATCAAGGTGGTGTAGTTCTTGTTTTTGAGTGCTAGGTAGAAATGTAAGAGAATCACCAAGAAGAAGGGCTCATAGCACTTGTTAAAAGGCTAAGTCATGGAAATATAACAAGAAGAATTCTTGTTGTTGGGAAGAATGCAAGTATACATATTATAATCCCAATGGAGAATTAGACTGAAGGGTGGTATGAGATAAGGGATATGGCTATCACTGTAATAATAAAGAGCCCATAGAGTTCAAATTCATGTAAGTTAATTTTATATTTAAATCGAACATCCCTTATTGTTATTTCTTCATGTGTATGTGTGCATGCATGTGTTTATTAAAAATAACAACCCCCATTGTTGTTTCCTTATGTGTGAGTGCATACAATGTTGATTGATGCCAACAAGTCTACCTTTATGTGTTTGTGTTTCTTCTATGAATGTTGTGTGTTTTATTGGGAGTCTAAAAGCAAGTCTAGTCTAGTGTATATCTTGTCTAGCATCAAGTGGTTCTTCATCTACCCCTCATTCCTCTTTCTTGGGAACTCTATTATTTTCTTGATGATTTCCTTTTGACCTTCAGGGCTAGTTGGTAAGCCTATGTAACTCGCTAAATTTATACCATTCTAATATAATCTTGGATAGAATATTGAGATTGTTAATGTATCTAACAATAGCATCTTTATATAGAGTGGAAAACCTATAGAATTCTTTGATGGATTACTTCACTCTCATTTCTTCTACCTCAGGTTTTGCAACTCCCTAAACACATTTAGAGAATAAGTCTATAGGTAGTAATTTTTCTTTCATCTAGAAAATCATCATGTACTTGTGCATGCACCACACCCTAATATTCTCCTTATCCTTGTTGTTTTTGTCTAGTTGCAACTTATCCAATTATAGGGATGTGTGATCCTTCATCTTGGTGCATGAAAGATTTACTAGGGTCTTTGATTTGCTCAAATTCAAATATTTTTTACATTTCCTCAATCCAATGTATGATTTCTTCTAGATTTAGGATTCTTGAGTAGGAAGGAGTTTCCATCTTCGACCTACATCTCATATATTTAGGGCCCTTATAATTTTCTCCTTTGAAGCTTAAGATATTTTAGCGTCTTCCTTCAGAACTTCTTGTTCTTGTTCATGATCAAGTCTTGCATCATACATTTAATGCGATACCAATATCCTTCTTTGATTTTCTTCAATGGTATTCATTCTTGCAAGCATATCTCCAATAACTCATAACTTCATTAATACTTCCTCTTTGTTTCCCTAAATCCTATATGAATAATATTATTTCTTCTCTCCATTTCCTTTGATCCCTTGTGACAAACAGTCTTTCTCCTTTCTATTGCAATTTCCTAGGGCCTTTCATTTTATAGTATAATTTTATCTAGCACCTTCTTCCCAAATGGAATGGTCTTTTTCCATTAATAAGTTTACCAACGTTCCACCAAGTTTTCAGGATATGAAGATGCATGAGCAAGGAAATACATTTGGGGGATGTGTGGAAGTACCCCCAAAATTCTAGGGAAAGTCATAGGGAATGTTTATGACATAAGGGACCCCACCTAAAAAAAATTAAAGAATTAAATTTAAATATATGAAAATCGAAACATAACTTATATATAAATTATAATGTAACACATTAATGATTAACTAGCCAAATATTATACATAAAAATGTATTAATAACATACATAATAAGTCACATTAAACGATACATGTAATGATATAATATGATGTAATAATCATAATTCACAAATCATGTATCACCATTGTGTTTCTCATCAAATTTAGAAAATTCAAAAGATATAGATGCTAGATAAAACATTTAAGCCTTTGTTGTATTCTCTTCTAGCAACAAGTTCATGAGCCACAACTAACAAGAGTGCTCAAGGATTGAGGTATTGGCACTAAACAACAACAACAACCCCCCAAGCAATCATGCAATGTCCTCACACACTCTACACATGAAAACATAACCAAAAATTATTCTCTCTATGTACAAATGAAATAAACATACAACGAGACTATCACTTGGTCATTTGAGGTTTTTTTAGAGTAAGGTGTATTAGGCTTAGAGTTTTTTAAATTATTTAGTGGGGTTTTGGAGAATAAGACATATTAGGATTATAAATTCTTTAATTTTAATTGTCTTTTTCTATTTTTTTTTTCAAAATCATTGAGTTGTTCAAAAATTAGCATTTTTGATCAAATAAAACATTTTTTTAGAAAATATGTGAAAAAACATATATATTTTTAAGTTCATAACTTTCCTTATTAACTTCCCTTTCCCTCATCCAAAAGGGGACATGAAAGAATGCCACATCTAGGTGGATATGAAAAATCGTTCAAATACCCAACTATAAAATCCTTTCCCTCAACCAAAAGGGGACATGAGAGAATGCCACATCTAGGTGGATATAAAAAATCGCTCTAATACCCAACTATAAAATCCAATAATCACAATAGAAAAACAATTTTACAAAACAAACTAGAATTACAATTTTCCTAAAACACCATACAATACAATATAAACTTCTAAAAGAAAAATAATATTATGAAAGCAATTTCACTAGGCAAACTAATGTTGCAAATTTGCTAGAGCACAGAACAATATAAGCAATTTCGAAAAGCAAAACAGAGAAAAATACATACATTATTTGTCTATTATATATCAACACAAAACATTACATCGAGATGATTTTTAAAAAACTAAGATTTTTACCAATGTGAAATTAGCTTACAATTCACAATAAGTTCTTTTCTAATGTTTCTCCTTTCTCTTTTTTGATCATCAAATTCTATTGTTCACGATAAGTTCTTTTCGGAAGCCTTTATAACTTTCTTTCTGTCTTATTTTCCAATTTTATTGTTTATTTTTTTCAATTACAACTTGTTTTAAAATCATAAAAATAAAATTTAATTTAAATTTTTATGAATTAAATATTTTTGGATTTTCAAAAAATAATTTATTTAACTGTTGGTTAAATGTTCTATCTTTTAGGTTTTTTGGCTGAAATTTGGTGATGTAAATTTGGACAAAATCTGTATTTTTTATTATTTAAATTACATTTCTGAATACATAAATTGATTCATCATACTGAAAAACTTCCTAGGCACTCTAATTATACAAATTTAAAATCAAACAAAAAAAATGACCCATTAAACTAAGCTTTAACTTACTCATACTTTCTCACCATCACAACTAATCTTCTTCTCCAATAAAAGTTTCAGTTTTAAAAAATGAGTGCACCTTCTGGTGATGAATGGTTGAATCTGCAGATTTGAGTGGCTAAATTTATATAATCAGAGTGCCCCAAAAGTTTTTTAGCAAGCTAAATCTATTTATACATTTAAAAATGCAATTTAAACAATAGAAAATAGTGATTTTATCCAAATTTACATCAGCTAATTCTGACAAAAAAAAAAAAAACCTCAAAACCTAGAACTTAACTTACTCGTAACTTCTCAATAACACAATTAATCTTCTTCTCCAATACCTCCTTTTCTGGTTGCCGTGTGCTTACTTCCCAACTTCTGAGTCGAAGTCTTGGGGTCCTCTCTTTGGTGGTTGCCAAGTGTTACTTCTTCCCTACTTCTGAATTCAAGTCTTAGGCGGTACCTGACGTTGAACTGGCACTCCGCTTTACTTTTCTCGCAAGACTTTTCTGATGTTGAAATGCTTTACTTTTCTCGCTGGACTTTTCTGATGTTGAAATGGGCGAGGAAAGAGAGATGGCGGCCATGTGTTTAATTCCCAAACTTCTGAGTTCAAGTCTTGGGCGAAACCTGACGTTGATCTGGCACACCACTTTCATCCTCGCACGCAGGACTTTGGTGATGTTGATATGGGTGAGGTAACGAGAAAGGACAAAGTCCCGGTCTCATTAGCCCAAAACGATCGAAAACGCCACTGGTATAGAACATGCCATCGGTATGAATGAACCCAAAAAAATTCACATGGGTGTGCTTGATCACACGTTTACCCTGATGCTCATGCATCACATATACACAAGCAAAACCAGTTGTCTTTGCCAGCTGCATATAGTCCAGATCGTTTGATTGGGATTTGGTTTCCATCATATCACTTGGTTTATTCCTGTGGACTCTGATCCGTTTTTACAACGGGGATGATGGGGATTTTGAAGTGTGTTAACTATCTACTACACGGAAATAAAAGTTGCATA
>ML780534.1:0-11514 GCA_009831015.1 Picea engelmannii | reverse complement strand
CCCTAACTGCATCGTGAAATTCGAATACGCCATGAACAATATGACTAGGATAGACTGTGCTGTATACCTGTTCGGAACAATGATCGCTACCAACTGTAGCCGTTGATTCTTCCTTCTGACAGGGAAGCATACTATAAGCTATTTCTTCCGGTATACAAATCTTAGAAATGGTCTTCTGTCCAATTGTCAGTAGAAAAGAGATGAAGCCCATAAGCATCAGTTCTGCAATCGAAAAATGCCAATTTAAGATGTATTATGTCAGACGATGCGATGATATGAACTTTCATTCACAAATTCTCAGAGGTCCCTAAAAGATAGACTATCTACAGCCATGTGTTTATATTAAACTCTACTTTGAAATTCAATATAGAATATGGTTAATCCTAAAAAGATTAACCCATATTTTTAGGTAATAAGGTAGTTGGCCAATATAAGATTTAGTATATTCAAAGTCCAAATTCTATTAATAACGGCCTGAACCCTTCCCAAAATCAGCAATTTCTGTAAAAAAAACATGACCACTTAAAATTTCTGTATAAAAAAACATAACCATTTGAAACTTAAAATTTATGTTAAAAACTTAAAAAGATTACAGACATGTGCTTATAGTAAACTCTACTTTGAAACTCAATTTAGGATTGTCAAATTAAGCCACAATACAATCGAAACAGATTAAGTTTTGATATATATGGTCAAATCCTGTGACAGCCTGAAATTTTGGTTCGAAACTTAAACGTTTTAGGATTATGTCTTGGTTGAATTGTAAATGTGGAATTGCAATGGTGGATGGATGGATGAAATAAAATGTAGAAATAGTTTCAACATCTAAATATTCTTATTTTATTTTATATTTATTATTTTATCTAGTCAAAATAATTTCATTTCAACAAAATTTAAAGTAAAGTGCCATTTCATAATACATTTGAAGCACTGAAAACATAACCTCAAACAAACTTATTTCAATATCCAGTTAGACCAGTACAACAAACCTACCTGCTTTCAGTTTTTCAAGTGCGTCATATAGGGCCTTCTTATGTCGCCTGGAGAGCCACTGCAATATAATCACAGAAAGATACTTTATTATTATAATCCAGTGCATAGAGCGTGAATCTAACAGTCAGTGCAATATGTTGCCAAATACAATTAAATATAATTCGGTGCAAAATCAAAGTAAAATAATAAACTGAAGTGTATGTTGGCAAAATCTTACAGTTCCAACATGATGGATAGCTCGTTCAAGAAGCAAGGAGATTATCACAAAGCCCGAACAAACAACTGCGACCGCCCAAGTGGGAGTTTGCTCTAAAGAACGTTCGTCGCCACCACCGCCTACTGCCATATACCTGTCACACAATTGATAATCACTTCCTTCTAATAACCTGAAGACGAAATTCAGTATTTGGAAAGAATTCCAATGATGATCCAACTGGAATACCGTCTTCTAAGTTCTGAAATCTCCCAATCTCCCACAGCACAGAAGATTGTTTGAGTAGAAACCCTAAATGGCTACAAATACACTTTTGAACATCAAACTAACATAATGCTTGGTCAATTCTAATGCTTCTGGACACAAATACAATTCAACTCAATAACTACATGAAGTGATTCATATAGCGGTTGTTAGAACACGTGTTTTTGAAGATCAAAACCAATTGTAAAAAATGCTTTGAATCATATGATATTCGACGTTTTCGAAATTCAGTTCAACGCACGGGCTTCACTTTGACCGGAAATGTTATTGGTCCGCTAGTTCTTATGATGCCATTTGAATGGAAAGCTCTTTATATATGGACCACGCCAAAACTCCCCCATCAATGTACTTCTGCGTTCAGTTTTCCAGGTGCCCACCTCTTATTAAAAGCAGTTGTTTTTTTGGAACATGACCTGAGCACTCGGACTCGCGACGTATATTGAGATGGCCCCATTAACAAGAGTCAAAATAGAGAGGAGCGGTCGTATTAAAAATACTTGTTGAATACAATTGCGTCCATTTTTTTCGATGGGCCATCCTTAACCTGAATCTTCGATGGGCCATCCTGAACCCGACTGTAGATTCGGGGGTATCGGATGGCCCATCCACAGATTCAACGAATGGTTGATTTTGATTTTGTAGCTGGAATTTCTGATGATCCGAATTTATTGTTAGGTTAAGTTTAATGCATTAAGTTTGAATTTTAAATGCAAAAGCAATTTTAACTGATTTTTTATTTATTTTGGATGTTAAAATCTTGCTGTCGTCTAAACATAACTCGGTTACTGTATCAATTGAATAGAATCTATTTCAATATTTTATCTGGTTCTGGTTATAAGAAGGAGTGGGCTAACTGGAAGTAATCTTCCTGGAGTAATTTTTCCTTTGGAATTACTTTTTAGGTTCGTTTTTAAATTTTCAATCAATCCAAAATTTTAATTGATTTTTTTGAACATTTGAGTTGGTTTAAAATGAGGCATAAAATACATAAAACATTGATCCATGCAAAACTCAATTTATCCCTGAAAATTTTACCTAATTCAAAACATTTTTTTTTTTTTATCTTTAGTAAAAACAAAATTAAAGAGGAAAAATTACTCCTGAGTTAATTTACTCCTTGTTAATTTACTCCTTATCAGAAACCCGATCACAAACTCAACCAGAAACCCGATCACAAAATCAACGATTGATTTTATAACTGAACCTTCCCATAATCTGTCAGGTAGCATTGACTATCTCGAATGTATGAGCGCAGTAAAGTTGGAATAAATTACACAAAGACTGGACTTGTTTTATTTTCGTTCAGAGATCTCATTCATTCAAACACGAAACCTGAGACTTGACACCTCAGTTAACTTAATATATCATTTAAAGTGAAAAGAGAGTGAACGCAATTCTACATCCTATTTTGGCATTTTTCATGAATGATTATTGTTTTAGAGAAATTTGTATACATATTATGTTTTCCCTGCTGAAGATAATTGTTCACTTTTATGGAAATATAAATTTGTTTAATTATATTTAAAAAAAAAATTAAAATTATTTGATATATTAAATTTTTTTATTTATTAGCATATTTTTTAAGTGGGTTAATGGAAATGTAAGTTGAAGGAATCTTTTATATTAATGTTGTTAATTAGAATCATTTTGAAGTTGGTTCATTATTTTAATGATGACTTCTTATCAGAACTCTCAAATTGGTGAAAATATTGTAAGTTTTGAAAGAGAGAAATAGTGTAACTCCCTCTTTGTCTAATCAGAAGATGGATAAAATTACAGATTTTGATTTATACATTATTTAGATTGCAATTTTGAGTTTGTGAATCAATTTTGAGTTTGTTTTATATTTTTAAAACAAAATATAAAAATAATAATTGTGAATATTTTTTTTCAAAGATTTTAAAGTTAATTTATATTAATTTATACTTTTCCATTAGCATACATAAAAGCTTTCTTATGTAAAAGCAACGATTGAATTTGGCTTCTAAAGTGATAAGAGCTAATTATTTTAAGTAATAAATCAACCTGTAATTAAAATATTTTAAGTGTCAAGAACTAATTATTTTAATGTATGAATCAATAATAATTTTCCTTATTAGTAATTCACCACCTAATTTAACAAAAAAAAAAAAAAAAAGACATCCATATGTATGAATCAATAATAATTTTCCTTGATTAATATAAATAATAGTAGTGTGCTATAGTGTTTTGCACATTTGAAACAGAAAAGATGAGAAGTAAAAGACTATTCTCTAGTTTTTTTAAAGCATATTTTTCATCCAAGTACTATTGCAATTAATAATCATTGATTTGGAATTAAATAGGGCCTCTCTCTCTTATTTACTAGTCACGAAGGTTACAAATCCCATATTAAAATAATGTTTGAGGTCAATTTTGTATTAGATCATAAATAAACAGAGAATGGATTCATATCTTCCTGTAGCTTATTATACAGGAGCTCACATTTGTTCATATCTTCTTGACATTTTTCAAGATTTGGATTACTTCAAGTTTTGCATCGTTCAGATGCAACAATTCATTATGGTGGCAAGCAATATCAATTCTATGAGAGAAGATCCAATCATGTCATTAAGTTCCAATCATAAATCTCTTGAGATAACATATGGTTTATCCATGCATGATAAGCCATATATATATTTTTCTTGCATTAAATCGAGATTTGACTACTTCATACATAAAAACCAATAAAATAACTAATATATTAAAAGTTATCTAAATGAAGATTATAAAATTAAAAAAAAGGAAAGGTACCTAAATGTATATTCACATGTGAACAACTTTTTAGATTGAAAATTTTTGAGAGAAAAAAAAAAATTCCTCACTTCAAGACAATGAGTTTAAAGTTGATCTAAATTACTACTTTATAATCATTTTAGTGTTTCCTTTAAAATTTCCTCTGAATCAGTGTATGAACAATAGGAACTTACAAGCAATGCTTAAATTCTCTTTGCAGTTAGATAATTCACCTTGTTTATGGCCATTTGATAAAAGTAAATAAATGAAAGGTAAGTTTATACTCTAATTTTGTTCATTTGGAACACCATTCTAATTTTTTTCCATACGAAAGGATGAAATAATATAATTTTGATTGAATCCCACATATTTTACTAGTATCCTAATCTAGTTCCAGAGGTATTTCAAGAAAATCATTTGGATGCTCCATTGGTAGGTGCTAAGTCCACATAGATCTCAGATCCAATCTCATCAGGTCCTTTGGGGTTACCAACCACCTATGCAGCTGGTAGTCAATCCACCTTCCATTTGAAAATTCCAAGTAAGAAGGAGGAGAGCTCCACGAGCACTGGCCTGGTACCGACATCAACATCCCATTCTTTGCTTAAGTGTGTGGAATCTAGTTCCGGAGGTATTTCAATAAACTCATTTGGATGCTCCATTGGTAGGTGCTATGGTGTTAATTCCACATAGATCTCAGATCCAATCTCAACAGGTCCTTTGGGGTTACCAACCACCTATGTAACTGACAGTCGATCCACCTTCCATCTGGAAATTCCAAGGAAGAAGAAGGAGAGTTCCACGAGCACTAGCTTGGTACCAGCATCAACATCCCATTCTTTGCTTAAGTGCATGAGGGTGGGTCAGATTATGAAAGAAAAAAAAATTGAACCAAACAAAACAAAACAAAAATAGAAGGATCCTCTGGGGAATTTTATAATAAGCTAAAGAAAAATGCAGATGAATATCAAAAAATATATTGAAATGTAATTATTATTTATTTAACGCAGCTATGACAGTTAAGTTATAGGTTCTCGGAATATGTTTAGCACCAGGATTCATCATTTTGTACCGAGAGCACGCATTTCAAAGGATAAACATGGGAATTTGTCTTTTCGATCATTCCTCTAAAATCTTTGATTGAATTCCACAATGCACCAAAATTAAGATCGAAGTCTTACTTAAAAAAATTATGCCAGATAAAAGAAGCGAAAACGAATACTGATTTGAAAATTTAAATATTTACGCCAGAAAAAAGTGTAAAAACGAATATTTTTTATTCTCAAACCGACATAAAATTTTAAAGATTCTACATAGAAAATTTTAAAGACTTACACTAGAAAAGACGTTAACACCAATATTTTCAGTTCTCAAACGGACTTGAAAATTTAAAGATTCTTCCGAATAAAATTAAAAGATTTATGCCAGAAAAGACACGAATACGAATATTTTCGATTCTTAATCCGACTTGAGAATTAAAAGATTCTTCAGAGTAACAAAAATCAGTTTTCTACCGAATTGAAATTTTAAAGATTCTTCCAAGTAAAATGTAAAATTAAATTCAAACAGACTAAGAAAGAAAATCTACAGATGAATTTGTAAAAGATATTAAAAGGCAACACAAGGGCTTAAATGATGAAATCACATTTAAAACAACCACGAGAAGAGACTCAGAGTCGTGAAAATAACTTTGAATAAATTAAAAACATGTTGGAAGAATAAGGAGAAATTCAAAATAGTTCATTTAATGATATGATCCTCTCCATTGTCACACATTACTTTAATACCAACTGAATGCAGACAAAATTGTGGGGGTTGAATGACAACCATAAGGTTAAAGAGAGACGAAAGCTAAAAGAAATCCCGGTGGAATCGATCGTGCATCGACGACCTCAACAAAGACCCACAACCACCGCATTACACATAAAAGGACCCAAGATTGAATAATTCCTTATCAATACAGAGGTGATCTGTGAGGGAATCCCTTTCTCCTGTTGATGGAGGGTGGGATCACATATTTCGGTGAACAAGACACCATCATCCCACCACCACACCTGTTGTTGTTGTTGCTGCGTATTTTCTTGGGCAACAGGTAAATGACGGGGGTTGCAGTGCCACTTCCTGAGAGCCAACATTCATCCACAACTGTTTGGATTGAGACAATGACTCTTTTGGATTGAGATTTGACCACAACTGTTTGACTAGTGTTATCCCTCTCTAGGTTCTGTGTTCGAATCTTTAGATTGACTATCTGGATATGAAGGATAACAATCTGCAAGGAGAAATATGCTCAAGCTTAGGAAAGAGAAAAAAGTTGAGCTCCATTGACCTATCCATGAATAGACTGAGCGACACCATTCCTCCAGAACTAGGGAAACTCTCTAATCTCCATAAACTCAATCTCTCTTCCAACAAATTGATGGGTTTGTTGACTCCAAAACTTGGTAAATGTCATTTTTTGTATTCAGTGGAATTGGGTTTTAACTCACTGAATACAAAATGGCAGTCCTCCTCCCATCATCTTCTTCAATATCAATTCCAAAACTCGAAGATAGATTCTCATATTTTTAGAATAGTGAAGGATAATTTACTATGTCAGCATTGCATACATGAATATAAGTCAAAAAATGAAAAGGAAATAAGACAAATTCATAAATATGGACTTCAGATACTTCTCCGATCCTAAATTTAGCTTTACATTTTCCTGTTTTTGTAAGCAACTTGAATTTTGGAACATTGTACAGTTCTATAAGGAAAGAACATTACAAATAGATAAAAGGCACGTAATAATGATTGCACGCTCGAAGCCTTCAAAGATACACTTTCATAGGCATCGTTTGGAGAATCTTCAGGAAACCATTAACATAATTTCACAAAACCGAACAATTATCCCTTCAACTTTACCAATAAAGATGAGTAAATAAATAAATGCAAGATAAAAAAAGTATAACCGAAATTTGACATAATATAGCAGTCTATTGTAAAATTACATAAAATAATTACAGTTATCAACAAACATTGTGACAAAAGGATTATCACAACACATAACATAGAAAATTATAGTGATTAGTGCTCAAAATTTATCATAAAATGGCAATCTACCATAAATTGCCTTAACGTTAGCAAAATCGGATAAAGCAAAGGACTCACTTTCGGCTGTATCATCGTCCATACACAGAACCATCAACCCATCAGTCCTCTTGACATGAAAACTAAAGCGATCCATAGGTTGTTTCCAAGGAGGGATAAGTGGACAAAGATAGGTTGTTTTCCAAAACATGTCAATTAGTTGATAGGTTTTGGTAAATTCTTTCTAAAGATGTCTTTGTCAAAATACTCGACAAATGAAAGAAAATGGTGGTTTTGCAAAACCTGTCAACCCATTGACAGGTATTCTACAAAACCAAACACTAAAATATACCTTCGACATAATAAATTTAAAAGATTCAAAATAATTTTTTTATGTTTTTATAATTTTAATAAATTTAAAAATGAAAAACAATTCTATATTATAATTAATATTTTAAATACAATTATAAATATAATATAAGGTAGTTAAAATAAATTTAAAAAATAAACACTATCTCAATAACCTATTCATTGATGTAGCAACTAGTTTACATATTGCCCATATAAATTTGTATATTCCAACGGAATAAAAGATATTTGTCTTGCATAAATACAATTTTATTAAAAAAAATTACAATTTTATAATTTAGTTTAGTTTGAGTCGATGTCTTAACATCCTTCCCACGTGATAAAAGGGTTCAATTATCTTGGCAACTTTTGTTTATTAAGGGGTAAAACAATCATTCATATATTTATATATTCGAGTAATAAACTTGTGTTATCTCTACTCCAAAATTGAAATTTGAGTATGGCTTATGTTAAAGAGAAAAGATAAAATTTGTAAAAATTATAAATTTATGTTTATATATATATATATATATATATATATATATATATATATATATATATTAATACAAATATTGTATTACTTTGTTTTAGCAAAAAACACATATTTTGAGTATATATTATACATTATAGCATGTCATTTGTTCTGCTATCGTAGTAAAAACTAGAACACGTGGGCATGGACAAGACAATTGTTTATTGTTTCTAAATCTTAAAAAAATACAACTGTCAACAAACAAACATGGGGACTTGTCACCTGTTCTTCCACAAGCGTGGAAACTAGAAAAGGAGGTGGACTGAGTGCCCCGACCAACTATCAATCTAGAACCATAGTTTGTGGTGTGCAAAAATTTAACAATTAGACCAGAGAAAAAACCTGTAAGAGCACTAGACATAGGGCGAACTCGGGCATTCATCCTGGCGAAGTCATAAGATGAAAGGCTAGCAGCAAGTCAGGCATCGAATTTTCTCAGGCTCGCTTGATAGGGGGTCATACAGGATGTCCAAATGCTTGTTGAGGGTGCATTGGCAGTGTTGTTGCTCTGCCAAATCCTTGCGCATATCGAAGATCAAGACCAGGTGGTCTTCCGTGAGCCTGCAAGATATGGGAGCTGGGTGATCTTGTTAATTAGCTTCATCGTCTACCTCGTTTGTTCCAGGGTCTTCATCCATGGTAGCAGCGATGAAATCATTTGCAACGACAGAATCTGTGACAAGGTCCTCTTCCATGGAATGGTCCTCTTCCATAGTGGAAACCGAATTCTGTCCCGACTGTTCCTCTTGAAACAATATTTCCTCTTCCACAATGTATCCTGTCTTGGATGGCTCTTGGAAAGGGGTGGTGGTGCAAATGGTTGGTCGTTGCTCCAAGGCTGTTGACAGCAGGAAAGGCATAATTTCCTCCCAGTTGGGCGGAATTTCCTCTTCCACCAGGCAATATCCATGGAGACCCTTTGTTCTTTAATGAAGGGGCTTCGATTGAGCCTCTTCATTCCAATTCTGACCAGAAGAAGGTGGGTGGTTCGATCTTTCTCCTAGGATGAGAGCTAAAGAGGTTGGTCCCGGGCGTTTTTGTCTGCCAAGCTGGTTGTAATAGGCTGGCCCTCGTCGGGGTTTACCTCTCTCACGAGGGATGGCTAAGAAGAGAACAGGGAGAATGGAATCAACGGTGGTATGAGTTAGTGCATGGATCAAAACAAATAGAATGAGACCATGAACAATGGTTGAATGCCCGATATAGAATCCGCCACCGAACAAAAAGACCATGAGGACGGAGGAGTTGATGGCTCTGGTAGCCATTAGTGCAGGAGTAATGAAAATTATTGGTTTCGTACTAATGCCGAGGAGTCGAGCTTGAGTCACCATTAAGGCCCAACGCAATAAACCTTGGCATTCATGTAAAGTAGACATCGCAAATGGACAGGGGTGGAGGGTGGCGGTGAGGGGCTTTAAGTGACATCCGATGTACTCCAAGTATCACCCCATGAGGGTATATGTTTACACAAATTAATAACTATTCATTTTTATATTTATATGAAATGTTAATTATAATTTTATAAAAAAATTGAAATTAACAATTTTTAAAAGAAAAGAATTAATGATTAATTTTAAATTTCAATATAATATCATTAAATAATTTTAATATAAATATAAATTTATAAATTATAGATTTTAAATTATTTTCTTAAATGGTTAATCTATTTTAAATTTATTTTTTTATAAATGATTAATCTATTTTAATAAGAAAATAAAAAATTAATGATTTTTTTTAATCCAAAGTAACAAAATTATACAATTCAAATATATTTGAATGGATATTCACCACAATTTTAATTGGAAATATAAAGTTCACAAAAGAATAAATGGAGGGTGAAAAATTTATTATGGACTTGAAAATAATTGTAAATCATGATAAATTTGGCTTTGCTATAAGAAAAATTGCTTCTTTCTCTTTCACACTCAAGTTTCTAGTTACAATATCTTTAGAGAATCCCGAAAAAAGATAAAACCAATCCAAAATAATTTTATAACTTATAATCTCAAAATTAATATCCATAATATTACAAATATTATCACTTCTAAATTTAAGGAGAATATGTGGTGTGATAAGGAATTAAAACATAAAAGGAAACTAAGATACTAGAAGGAGGTGGTCAATCTTAATTTAGAAGATCAAAAATACCCCTTAGTTTTGAAAAGTGCAATCATCATCATCTTCATCAAATTAAAATTAACAATTTTTAAAATAAATAATTAATGATTAATTTCATCATCATAAAACTAATAAAAAAATTTAATATAAATTTTTTTATTATATATAACTAAATAAAATAAAACTAGATAAATTAATTTTTTATTATCTTGCTTTCAATATTTAAATATTAAAATTTGGCTTAGGAGAAAATTTATAAAAGTGTAAAGTTTTATTATTAATAACTTTAAATTTACACAATTAATAAACATTCAGTGTTATATTCATATATATTAATTTTAAATAATGCTTAATTTATAAGATTAAATATAAACTACTCATAAAGAAGACTGTTCAAACTAATGTTAAAATCTTGTTGTCTTCTAAACATACATAACTTGGTTACTGTATCAATTAAATAGAATATATTTTAATATGCTATAGTTCTCAGAAACCCGATCACAAAATCAACCAGAAACCCATTCACAAAATCAACGATTGATATTATAACTGAAACTCCCCATAATCTGTCAGGTAGCATGGACTATCTCGAATGTATGAGCGCATTAAAATTAGATTAAATTACACAAAATCTGGACTTCTTTTATTTTAGTTCAGAGATCTCATTCATTCAAACACGAAACCTGAGACTTGACGCCTAAGTTAACTATATATAATTTAAAGTGAAAAGTGGGTCAACTCAATTCTACATCCTATTTTAACATTTTTCATCAATCACTATTATTTTAGAGAAATTTGTATACACATCGTTGTATCGAGTATTATGTTTTCCCTGCTGATGATAATGACTGACTTTTATGTAAATATAGTTTCGTTAAGAAATTCTAAAATTATTTGATATATTTAGAATTTTATTTATAAATTTATAAATTTAAAATTCTAAAATTATTTGATATATTTAGAATTTTATTTGAATAATTTTTTAGAGTTTTTATAATTTTAATAAATTTAAAGATTAAAGAAAAATCCATATTATAATTAATGTTTTAAAATATAATTATAAAAATAATATAAAGTAATTAAAACACATTTAAAAAATAAACAGTATCTCAACAACCTATTCATTGATGCATCAACTAGTTTACTTATTTCCCTTATAAATTTGTATATATCAACGGAATAAAAGATATCTGTCTTACAAACATAAATATAATTTTATTAA
>ML780533.1:669216-680483 GCA_009831015.1 Picea engelmannii | reverse complement strand
CATGTATATTATACTATATAAATGTAGATTTAATGATTACACTTTATTTCTATGTTTGTAGATGGAACATGAACAAATGGAATGTTAAAAACAAGTTGAGAAAGAAAACATCTATTTAAATAACCAAAGTACAATATCATCTACAACTGATCTAGTAATGAGGGATGGATGCAACTCGAGCGATGACACTAGTTCAAGTGATGAATGACAATCAATATAATTGAATGTTACTGCAAGTTGTATGTTTTGGAATATCTGTCTGTAAAAATCATGGATTTTTCTTAATGTAGTAGACATAATGTCTCAATTGCATGAAGACATGTTACCAATAAGTGTAACAATTACATATTGGTTCCATTTTGATTATGGTGGACCTTTACAATGTCCCATTTTGTATGACCATGGGTCTCTTATTCTTATATAATAAAATGAGTTTCTTATTTTATTGCATTGTCAAATGTTGTAAAATGTTGTGTTGTTGATTAATTAATACATGGCTGATTTACATTGTTGCAAATAACATAGGTGTAATCCATCACATAACACATCATTATATCGAAATGCAATAATAGAAATATAAAAAACAATATTATTATAAAAAATATTTGATTTTGAGATGATTAACTGAAAATTTGTAAAAAAAATCAATTAATTAAAATATATACCTATCAGTGCATTCTTATGAACTTACAAAATGGTGTGTGCCATAATATATAAATTGATGATTTTGAAGGGGTTATACACATCAGTTCTTATTAAGTATATTGAAGCACCGCTGCATATTAAGTATACTTAAGCATCAATGCATATAATGTGCGATAAATCTGTCATTTTAGAATTTTACAATGTGCATGTGAGAAATACACATCGGTTCTCTAAATATAATAAAAGCATTGGTGCTTTAAATAACACAAACACACTTGCGGCCCCCAGGGGAGCAACTCAATTGGCAAGTGTCGTGATATGAAGTTCCAGGAGGGTTTGAGTTCAACTCCCCCCGACTTATCTCGTGTGTCGTGTATGGGGCATCGTGGGAACACCTGGAGGTTATAGTGGTAGCAGTTGGATACCATGACCCCGTGCAATGCAAGTACATTCCCAACTAGTTGTCGGTTCCGCTAGACATTAAAAAGAAAAACAAAAAAAAAACACATGCTCTTTAAATATAATATATAAAAGCACCATTTCTTTAAATGCAATAAATGCATCAGTGCTTCGAAACAAAGAATGACATGGACATCTCACCTTGAATATTTTGAAATTTCAGTACCTTACGGTGCACATGGTAATACATGCACCAGGATGGACATAAAATAAAAGTGCACCGGTGCATTAATAAACTTAAAAACCACGGTGTTGCATACACAAACAATGAAAAACCGGTGTGTAAAAATTAAAGAGCATAAGTGATGCATACAACAAAATGAGAATCTGGGGCGTAATAACTATAAACACATTGGTGCATTTTCATTTTATGTATGCATTGGGGAATATTATGTAATGTTGCACTGGATCCTTTTAGTTTTATGTATGCACCAAGGAATTTTATGTAATGGCGCACCAATGAATTTTAGTCTTATGTATGTACCATTGAATTTTATGTAAGGGTGCAACGATGAATTTTAGTTTAAAGTACACACTGGAGCATTTTGTGTAAGGGTGCAACAATGCATTTTGACAATAAAAGCACCAGAAGAAGGAAAAAAAAAAAAACCTTTGGTAAAACCTTTGGTCACCCAAATGTTTTTAGTTATATAGAACATCCGTTAAAATCTCTGCTAAAACCTCCTCAACCAATATAGGAGTTTGTAGTGGGTTTTATTTTTTTAATTTTGCCAAATTTTGTAAATCTAAAAACCCCTGCAAAAACTTCTGACATAAGGTGTTCTCCTTGTAGTGCAAAACCTCATACACTTGTAATGTCTGGTTTGTTGAAGCTTACTTTGGGCCTCGAAATACTGCAATGTTTGGTGATCAATGTGGATAATGGTTTCCTTTCCCATATGTTATGGGATTTTTCCCTTGTGACTTTGGGTCATATCACAACAGAGCTTGACCATATACAAAAGACAAAACCTACCATCACATACCAAACTTGCAATGAAATAACTACCTAAGGATAGAGGAGAAAGAATGTCACACCTTGTATCCTATTGGTCGATTTCATTCCTCGCTCTCAACCCTTGATTCACTCATGATATGTGCCTGAACTAATATGCAAAAGGAGATCAAGAAAATGTTGCAACGATGTATTTATAGGATCGAATTTTACATGTAATATATAGATAAATTCAAATATGTGAATAAAATTGACATACATAAGTAAATTGAACAATATCACACAAGTATGGAGGGAAAGAGAACTCTTTTATTAGAAACAATAGAAATGAGTGGTTACAACCTGACTCCAACCATCGACATTTCCTCGAAGCCAACCACCTAGGTTCCTCCAATGGTCCTTCAAGCATCAACTTAGTAGGATTTCCCTTCCTTAGATGACTAAATAGGGATAGGAACACACCCTATAGTCACATAGGAGAGAGAAAGGAGTATTGGAAAGGAAGTTCAAGAATCAAGGGGATGTTACTCAAAGGATAAGGGAGATAGGGAAGCTTGCAAATTCTCCAGCATAAATTTGTGCCTTGGTTTTCCTCCACGTCCATGCCCCCAAAGGTGCCTTTATACCATCCTCAAGGAGTTGAGGTGGTTGAATTTCATTGTGTATGGGCTCATGGTATTTTAGGAACAAGACCAACCAAAAAACCTTCCCCAAAAAGTGGAATTATTTTATTTTTCACATTTTTTGAGGGCATCCACGAGTTTCACACTAGCAAGGCGCGAACATCCGCGATTTTCACACTAGTGACCTACAGATGGAAAAAAAAATGTTCTTTTTTTTAGATGATTTGACGCATGAGGATGGGATTTAGATTTGCAAGCTAGGGAAAATGACTGAGCCATCCCACAAATTCAATGATGTGGCAAATTATGGTATACTACCATCGGATAATGCTTCCATTTCTTAACAACTTGAACTAGGGCATAGAGTTCCTTATCATATGTAGGGTGGTTCAAAACCCCCCCATGAAACCTATCATAATGATAACATACTGGTTTACCCCCTTGCATCAAAATTGCTACCATAGCATACCCAATTGCATTGATCTCCACTTCAAAAGGCTTCTGCAAGTTAGGTAATGCAAGAATTGGTGCTTGATTGATCATTCATTTTATATTGTTAAAATATTTTTGTTGATTCTTTCTCCGTTGGAAACTCTTACCATGGGTTGTTATCGTCTGGAGTAGCGCAGATACCATTGAAAAGGATGTTATTAAATTCTCTAGGTACTTTTCTACCCCAACAAAGCCCCTAACTTTAGAAAAATTACTAGGAACTAGCCACTTCATGATGGCCTCCATCTTTGTGGGATTTATCTTGAGTTCCCCTCCACCGATCACATACACCATATACACCAACTATTGCTGAGAAAACTCACATTTCTTGAGGTTTTCCAACAATTACTTCTTCTTTGAATTCTCTAACACCTACATGAGATGTGATATGTGCTCCTCACAAGTAGAGATATAAACCATTATGTCATCCATATACACTATTACAAATGGATCTAAATAAGGACACAATACATCATTTATCAATTGCATAAATGTAGATGGTGCATTACATAAACCAAAAGGCATGGCCAACCATTCATACAAACCTTGCCTTGTCATGGAGGTGGTATTCTAGGTGTATTTTTCTTTAACACATACCTGGTGGTATCTTGATTTGAGATCCAACTTAATGAATTGGTCTAATAAATCATCAATCCTCGATAAATGGTATCGATTCTTGAGTGTGATCTTGTTCAAATATATGTATTTGATACATATTTTCCAAGTCTCATCCTTCTTCGGTACTATGATTTTATATACAATGCAATGTTTGGTAATGGGGAGCCAAGAAATAATTGTATGTTGTGCTCCACTTCCCTCTTAGGTAGTATCACTTTAGGCTCCTGAAACACTTCTTTGTATTCATGCAATGACTCCTCCAACAATTGTTTTTGTTCTCTGGTACATCCCTCCATGGATTCCTTTACTCTTATTGATTCCTTCCCTAGCTTGTTCTCTCTTAAGAAAATAAATATATACTTCTTACTAGAACTAATCAAACGTTTTAGTTTGGTTAGCACTTACCAGAGAGATCTTTGACTTGCCTCTCTATATATTGATGATGTAAGGATTCCCATCATTGATCATGCAGTACTAGTTTTATATCTGCATAAAGATCACATCCATCATATACATGTAGGGGATTCCAAATACTACACCACACACATCAATGGTTACTACATCTATGTTAGGTTCCTAACCTCCCTAACCCCTCAAGTAGATAAAACCTAACATAGATGTAGTAACCATTGATGTAGTAACCATACATAGATAGGTTATAAAGGTTAGCATTAGTAAATAAAACCTATGTAATAATGTGAACATGTCTAATGTAAGAATACTTACTAGAAGGTTCTGCCTCTAGAAAGTTATTCTTCTAGAATGTTCTCTAGAAGATAGAAATAGTGTTAATAGGGGTAGAAAGCATGAAAATATTTTGTCTTGAGAATCATTTTGTACTTGAGCTCTTCTCTGTTGGAGATTTCCCCCTTGAAGAGGCAAGTGAACTTGGATATAGAGATAATAAAGGTATCATTTATGGAATCAATTGTGTCAATTTTCTCTCTATTTTTCTCTTTATGCTAACCATTTTTATAACAATCATATTTATGCATTGCAGAATATCATCTAGTACCTTACAAGTGGTATCAGAGCACTTTCCTCTGCAAAAAAAAAATTATACAATTTTTTTTTCCAGGCTAGAGATGTGTACTGCCAAAATCTTTAAAGTGCAATGATTTTTCATTCAGAGGGTAAAACTGCACTTGGGGAAGAATACACGCATGAAATACATACAGTTTCATGTGGTTACTAGAAAAACATTGTTTCACCTAGTTGAAAACCTCTATAACCTGTAACATCATCGGTTTTGATTCTTATGAACTAGAATATATTATGTAAATGTGACATTAGGTTGGTGAGTTGGTATGTGGAAAGGTCGGGGTACCTAGAAATGTGATACTTCTAATATATTAATAAAATACATCATTGGATGCAAGACAAACAAGGACAAGAGAGATAGAGGGCAATGATTCCATGAGAGAGGGGGCTAAAGGGGACAAGCCTTTTATTATTATTTTTGAATTCACCCATCTGGGTTTTAGTTGGGAGAAGTAGTTACATGAGCTTCTTGGGGGAGTCCATGTGGTTCTTGAATTCAAGTAATTACATAAATCCTCTCTTGGGATGATTGAGGGGTTAACCACTCATTTGGTTCTTCATTTATTGTTCTTCAGTCCATGGGGGAGCATTCATTTTTTGCTCATTATTTTGTTATCATTTTCCTCATCCTTTCTCACTCATGTGGTTTAGTTTTGGGCATGGAAACGAATGGTTGTACGTAGATATCCATTGCTAGATGGTTGTGAGGAATTATTGATCATTCTAGGAGGGAATGGATGCATGTGGGCATGATATTGGTGGCATTTTTGAAAGAATTTTCCACAACTGAGAATCTTAGAGTTCCAACATTGAGATTTCCTAACGAGTAGCACTAGAACCTTAGAAATAAATTGGAACAAACCGAGGGGGAATGCATGACAGAGAAAGGGGTCCATTTCTTTTTGTTGTGCGGATTGAAGGGGAAGAGAGTTGGAAATTAGGATCATTGTGTGGTTGGGAAACCTAAGAGCCTATTAGTTAACTGGTGTGTTATAGAATTGGCCTAGGACCCATACTTGTGGATTCATAGCCCTGGAACGTAGGTGACCAATTGTTGAGATTTGGAACAACAATGTCTATGGTTGGGTGGAATGTCCTCAGTTTGAAACCAATTGGTGAATGTTTAATTGATAAGATAAGTGCTCTTTGTGTTTTCTTGTATATGTATATTTTCTTGTGTATTTATTTATCTCTAAGATGTATTTCTATGTGCATGCTTGTTGGTTATTTCTATGCACGACATGTTGTTCATTTCTTGGCTGGTTTAATATGAATTTCGTTGATTGCATGCCCTAGTTTTATGTTCTTGATTAGTTAAAGAATGGAATGGAATTTGAATAAGTCCAAGAGGGAGAATTTGGAAGTACCCAGGAAATGGGTACACTTCAGATAATTATTTGAGCAAATCATTTTGGGTTTGTTGTTCTGGGTATCTTCAAAGTGATATTTAGAGCCATGATTGTGAATTTTTAGGTAGCATGGCTCAGCTAGGTGGTTGGGTACGTTACAAAGTGGTATCAAAGTTGCAGGTTGCAGCACCGGGCCTTCAAGGGCTTGCTACAAGATAACATTTTTTGAGTGAAATTATAAATTTCTATGGGACAACATCATAGGGGAGAAGATTGTGGGTTAACACTATCTTTTCATCCCTAGAAATCGAGTGCAAGTGATCCCTCAATATCTGGAAAAAGAATAATTGAAGGATGCATGCAATATTGTATATTGACAGAGTGACTGGGGGTCCAAATCTCTACAATCCTTCAAATAAAATTCAACCATATCGTACTTTGTATTCAATATTACTAATCATTGTTGGTGATAGTTGTTTTGAATCTCCTATAAGAAATGCATATTTACACCTTTAATTTGTAGCGCAATGGTGGATCCATTCTCTTTGATTTGGGATGTCTCATCAATAACTAATATTTAAATGACATTGTGAGGTTCATACATCTCTTCCTATAATATAATACAGTTGGAAATAACAACGAAGTATGCAATAAGCCCAAATCCAAAAGGGTTATCTTATGCTCAACCACTGTCGATTAAACATCTGCGTGAGATATTCATTGTGGATCTGTGAACTGTGCCTTTTCTTTATCCCACATGCATGGGGAAGAATTTGAGTGAACAATTTATAAGAAAAAGACAACTCTTTGTCACTTGTGTGTGAAAAGAGAGTTTATGAAACCCTACGGAGTTGCGCACAATGTAAAATTTTGGCCCGATGGGCCGGTCGACCGGACCAACATGGGATCGAACCTTATTCGACAGATGTTGCGCAGGACGATCAATGACCCAATTTCTCAATTGTCTGGTGGGCCGGTGGGCTGGTGCCTCGGTTGTTCGGTGATCTGGTGCCCTAGTGGGCCAGTGGATTGGATTGGTGTTGGCAGTTTGATTCCAAGTTTGGATGGAAGCTTGTGCGAGGGCTGATGGTATGGTGTTTCGATGGGCCGGACCAATGTCAAATCATTCCTTGTTGGATGGATGCTTGCACGGGACACCCGGTGGCCGGTGGACCGAACCAAAGTTGTTTGGAAGGGTTGAATAGAGGTTGTGCGAACAAGCCCAGTGTCCCGATGGACCGGAACAGATTCATTTGGAATGGTTGGTAGAGGTTGTTGAGAGAATCCCGATATTTTGGTGTCCCAGTGGACTAGGATCGAACCAAAATTGGCAGGGAGTTGGATAAGGAGTTGTTCAGGGTGCCTGATTGTTGGTTGTGGAGTCTAAATATCTTCTTGATTCACAGGTATTGTTTCAACAATGTTTGGACCCCATTACTTAATAGGGGGTGTGGGGGGGGATCCCCCCCCCCACATCTAGAGTAGGGGGGTCTAGGGGGGACGAGGACACTTTATGGAGCCCCCCTTGGAGGGGGTTTAGGGGAAACACCCCTGAAGATAAATTTTGGAGAAAATTTCCTTGTAAAATATTGTGATTTTGTAGTCAATTTGGACCATTCATTATAAGGTCGTAGGTTTTATGGTAGAAGTTATGTTAGGGATTTTTTTCCCTAGAAGGAAACCCTCTTTTATGTATGAGGGAATTGTATTGTGGTTGTGTTTGTATGTGAATATTGTATTATGAGAGATGAGATTGTGAGAGAAAGAAGAGGAAGTTACAATGGGTGTGTTATAGGTTGTATCCCTTCATTTGATGGATAATAATAAAGGATAGACCTAGAAATTTCTCTAGTGGACATATCCCACACTGGGTGAACCATGTATATCTGTGTCTCTATTGTATTGTGTATATTCTGTGTTTTATTTCTGGATTTGTTTTATTTTATTTCTCTCTGATCATGTTTTTCTAACACCGATGATTCAGTGGCCTAAGATCAGACCAAAAGTTGGCGGGAGTTATATATGGAGTTGTGTGGGGTGCCCAGTGGGTCGAAGGCCGGGTGGTCTGGTGTCCCGATGGACCAAACCGAAAGCTAGAAAATGCGAGAAGAAGGGGGTAAAAGGATGGCTTGGTGACCAAATCCATGTCATTTGCCACGTCAAAACCAAATTATCCTCCACATCAACACCACATCATCTAGTCATGCCAAGTCAATATAAATCCAATATAGCCAAAAACATTCGAAGTCTAGAAATTAAAAAAACAAAAAGGGACAAAGTTGTGGATTCAAGATTGTTGTAAAATATTACTGGAGCATCAAATTTCAATTCTAAAAGTTGTTGCGTGTTCAACACAATGGCCATTATTTGTTCCTGCTATAGAATTTTGTTTGGTTCTTGATGGATCTTCTTCTACAAGGGGAAGAAGTCGGCCTATGATATTTATTGTACCTATGAAAATAGGTGCAAAAAGGGATGATATTGTTGATTTCAAAGAGCCATAACTTTAAGCTTAGAGATCAGATTGAGGCGCATGAATAATCCCTGGAAAGATACGAAAGAGGAGAAGACATATGTCCACCCATATTTTTTATTCAAGTAGCATATTGTTCTCAGAAAATTGAAGAAGGCCTCTAGTGGCTTGTAGGGGCATCATCTCTAGGGGTCAATTATACAATTTTGAAGTAGTACCTATAGATTTTTGTTATCAAAGTAGTGCAGTGGTGTTGAAATAATGTAACTGCAAAGAGTATTCTTATTATTGTTGTTATTTTATTCATAGGAATAATCTCCATTGTGGATTAATCATGTCGGTAATTGTATTAGGACCAAATCCCCTTTTGTGGATTGGTCAACAAACAATTGTAATAGGCAGAATAAGAAGTCGGCCCCAACAGTTATTATTGAGACCAAGAAATATAATAAAGGTGGGTTTACCCACCCAGAGTGAGAGGTCGGCCCTGCCAGTGAAGACCCTTCACACGTGCCAGTCTTGTATATATAGAGAGGCTAGCGCCTCACTTTATCACATAACTCACTTGCTCATTTTCTAAGAGGCAAGCTGCAACTTACCAGTTGGAGAGAGGAAGAACAGTGGCACATCTTTTGGAGAGGACTATCTATATTGGTTTGAGTTATCTCTTGACATTGTATTGGTAATTTATGATAAGGAAGTTTTTGCTGGGTTTTCTTCCCCTAGAGGGTTTCCTAGGATAAATGTTGTGTCTCTTGTGAATGTGTATTTCTCAGTGATCTTGTACTTATGTTTCTCTTATCTATTGAAATGCAAAGAACTATAATAATGGCATAAAAATTAACATGGTATCAGAGCCAACCTGAAGGAAGCATATTTCGCAAGAGAAAAACGTCACTATTGCAGTACCTGCAAATTAGGGTTTTTCAAAAGTGAATCTTTTCATCCCTAAAACCACCTAGAAAGTTGTGGCCTCCCCTAAGGATCATTTTGGCACTTAGATCACACATTTTCAGTGGATGGATCTCCCGAAAAGTGAAACCCTAGTTTCACAAAAGTACCAGAAGTACCAGAAAACCAGTACCAGAAGTACCAGAAGTACCAGAGTACCAGAAGCACCAGTCCAGAAATCCACAGATCAGATTTGAAGGGGTAAAAATTGGATTTTCTCAGATCCAAGTACACCAAGCTACTCGCCTCAGCCAAGCGCACCTCCTGGTAAGGCCAAAATTTGATTTTAAGTATCTTCATTTTTGGTCATTTTTCATAGCCTCAAGTACAAGATGTCTACAAGCACAAAGCTTGTTGAGAAACTAGAAGGCATAGACAACTTTCATTCCTGGAAGTATAGGATCGATCTGATCCTTGCAGAGAATGACCTAGCAAGATTCATCAAAGCGAAGCATCAGAAGGACTCAATCAGGGCTCAAAGAATCATTGCAGATTCAATCAAAGACCACCTGATCCTGTATGTATCATCCAAGAAAACTCCGAAATATATGTTTGACTCTCTAAGAAAACTATACGAAGGAAAGAACATCAACCAGAAGATGAACCTAAGATCTCAATTGAAGAATACCAATATGAAGAAAGGAGAAATGATTCAAGAATATTTCTCCCGAATATCAGAAATTAAAGAATAGTTAAAAGCGATTGGAGACACCATAGATGAAGAAGAATTCGTAATAACGGCCCTAAATGGTCTCACAAGACCTTGGGATGCTTTCATCCAGTCGGTATGTGCCAGAAAGGAGAAACTATAGTTTGAGAGCCTATGGGAAGAATGCATCCAAGAAGAGACAAGGGTAGCTAACCATGAAGCACTACTAGCAAGGGATGATGATCAAGCCCTAGCTACTCATACAAAAGGAGGAAGGAAGAAACCCTACTTCAAAAGGGAAACTCATAGAGAACCTCAACCATCAAAAAAATTCAACAACCAAGAATATCATCTAAGAAATTTTCAGAAGAAAGGACAACGCAAGGGACGAGATCTCTCAACCATACAATGCTATCATTGTGATAAGATGGGAGACAAGGCGAATTCTTGTGCAGTCAGGAGAGAAGAATACAAGAGGAAACACAAGAGGCAACATGCCCACATAGTCGAAGATGAAGAACCACCTATGAAGATGTTTAAGTACCATGTCTTGATCTCAGCTCTCTCAGGATCTGTATCACCTAGAGAGGACACAAGTCTCATTGATAGCGGTGCATCAAAACACATGACGGGTAAGAAAAATACTCTCTCTTGTATTTCAGAAAAAAAGTTTTCTCATAAAGTGACACTTGGAGATGATTACCAATATCCCATCAAGGGAGTAGGAGAATCAAACTACAAGCTAGATTCAGAAAACTCAATAACAATGAAGGACGTACTCTATGTACCAGGCTTGAAGAAGAACTTACTCTCCATATCAGATTTAGACAAGAAAGGCTATAGAGTTTCCTTCATAGATGGAGAATTTATTATGTGGGCTAAGGGAGAAACCTTAAATGAAGCAATCGTCATTGGAAATGAAGAAAATGGCTTATATAAGCTGAAGGGTCACCCAGAAACTGCCATGACCCATACCATTGAAAACTCATGCGAACTTTGGCATAGAAGATTG
>ML780533.1:652913-669116 GCA_009831015.1 Picea engelmannii | reverse complement strand
TTTGCTGGGTTTTCTTCCCCTAGAGGGTTTCCTAGGATAAATGTTGTGTCTCTTGTGAATGTGTATTTCTCAGTGATCTTGTTCTTATGTTTCTCTTATCTATTGAAATGCAAAGAACTATAATAATGGCATAAACATTAACAAGTGGAAGCATGGTACAAGTATAAGAATTTTAGGGGTGAAATAATGAAGACTTGTGCAATGCATTATGTGTAGAGTTACTCTAAAAAGAAAGATGTAATCAAACTTCAAGGAAGGATGACATGAATCCAATAGAATGGAGGATAGCCACAAACAAAAAAAGGGAGATCTATATAATGAAAGAAGTGATGCAATTTGTTATGATATGAAGTTGGGCATCCATATATAGTGGAGGAAGATAGAGAGAATATGCACTCATGGACATGTTAGGGATGCATTATTAGTAGATATAGATATGCATTAATGCATGTGAAAATGTTTAAGAGTACATGTGACATGTTGTATACTAGGAGTAGTCTATTATTATATTTTATGAATGTTAAAATTGCTAATGATGGTTGTTGTGCCATGAAAGAGGAAGTTACCGTTGGAATAATGAGGGGGGGGGGGGTGAATCAGTATTAATACTTTTAAATCCTTTCAACCACAATGTTTACTTTATGAGAAAATTATCAATAACATTCCATATGAGTAGTGAACAATAAGAAATCACACATAAACAAAGTACACCAAAGTTTTTACATTGGAAATCCAATGAGGGAGAAAACCATGGAATGTTTTTCTTATATTGTCAAAAGAAATACATTCATAAGAAGCATAAACTTCCTTGTTTTTCAGCTGCAACTGGAAGGAGGCTACAACCCCCTAGTTTCTTAGGCTCCAACCTGAAGCAAGCTACAACTCCTTGATTCTCTGGATCCAAATAGAAGGAGGCTACAACACCCTATGTTCTCCGACTACAAACGGAAGGTGGATAAAACCACATATCATTTACCCATCCAACCACCCTGAAGTATAAGTGCCAAATAATTGATGAAACCATTGTCACTCTGTCATTGTGAAATATGTCACTGTAAACTTGTACCAATTTGTACCAACAACCTGTAGTCAACCTGTACCAATAATATTTAATCATGTAGAAACTTTGCTGCATCATCAATAAGACCTATACCATACCATGCAACAATTGGAAAAATTCCAATCTGCAAATATGATGTGGCTACTGAAATGCTAACTTTATGCAGTTGTTGAATCACCGACGGCTACCGAAACTACTTTTTCTGTAGCTATTGAAACCTGCGGCTACAAAAACACTCATGGATACAGATTTGTCGTTTTCTATAGCTACTAAAATGTACAGCTACAAAAAAAACTGTGGCTACAAAATTTACATGTTCTACAACTGCTGAAACCTATGGCTACAAAATTGTCATTTTCTGCAGCTACCGAAACCTACGGCTACTGAAACACCCACATATACATAATTGTTGTTTTTTTGCAGTGATCAAAACCTGTGCTTATTCAGACCTTCACTGCCTCAGACCTGTCACTTTAGATTTTTCAATAATACCTGTCAATGACCATTCACAAAATATATATTCAACATGTTCAATAGGTGCTAATGGGAGTCCCTTTCTCTCTTATTTATACTCTCTAAGTGGTTTCCTTTAGGGGTTATCTTCTAAATATTTTACCCAACTTCCCTCTTTTAGAGATAACCCACTTTCAACTACTTTACCCACTTGCAACCACTTTAGACATAAATAGTAAACTCACCACTTCTTGTTGCAACTAATTTATTTTTAATTATTTTCTTATTGCAACAACTTTACTCATGATTAAATCCGGGTTACAACCACTTTGACTAGTAAACTTTTTCTAGGAGATTCTATAATAATTGACTTCTTTGACCTTCTATGGGATTCTAGATAACTCATGATGGTTCTCCAACTTCACTAAGTCATATCTCCTCAACCGTGAAGAACTACGTGACATACCACATATCACCAGAAATGACATGACATGTACTATCCATTCATGATAGTCTTACCTGCATATTCATTGATCTTCATGTCCAAATACCCAAAAAAAAAATCATGGTCTTTAACTATACCATTGGGGCTACCAGATTGTGCTATCAGACTTGCTTCAAGGGTTGTCATCAATGACAACCAACCCAATCTATTAACAATATCCCCCTTTGGCATTGATGGCAACACTCTACATGCTGATGTTGTTTCTCATACTCCCCCAGTGACCATCGCTCCCCCTAGAATCATGCCACTAATATATCTTTTCCCCCCTTTGACATCAATGCCAAAGGGAATCTTTATTTTGGGGTTGCTCCCCTTGTCTGAACTGTCCTTGGAACTATCATTTTCCTCATTATTGGTGTTTCCTCATGTAATTATATGACATATATCAAAAGTGTTGGCACAGGGGCAGACCCAGGGTTCAACGCTACAACAATGCACCAACAAAACCCTAACTACTGACCCTTTCAACAACACTTGCGAAGGATATGAAGTCTCACCCGAGGTAGAGGCAGGGGTGGTTGCAAGACTCTGGTGTCTGCAACCTTAGTTGGGACACATATACATGATTATAACACTTAATAGAGCACTTAGCACCGTTAGTTCATCATTATCTAACCAATATCTACTCCGTAGAGAAAACAGAGCATCACAACATTCACCCTGATCTAATGTATATAAGCACTTAGCAAAGGAATTAGATCAAATCTAGCAGATTCAAGCACTGAGCAAGTTCACAGATGTCAGATCTAGCATCCAGATTCATCATAATCACAAAGCATAAACATATCTATCTATATGTATCAAATCACTTATCACATAACACATAAACACATCAAAACATCACACATAGCAGAGTAATACAATATTTACGTGGTTCACCCCCACCCCGGTGCTATGTCCACCAACTCTTCTTCTTTATTAGCTTCAATTAGTCATCTACACGCACAGAGCTAAAAACCCTTACTCTGCATAAGACAGGAGATCTATGCATCTCGCTAGATCCTCCTTCCTTGTATTACAACACAAATCCCTCCACAGTCTCTTACAATGACTTGCACTTGGCTCTGCAAGTCTTACACAGTATGCATGAAGCCTTACACTTCTTAATCACACAGATCCCACTCTTAGCACTTATCCAACTTGCACAACACTTTCACACTATTCAACTACTTCTTACATTGCCTATCTTTCTATTTATACATACAAAATAGGCCTAAACATGGGTAAACCCATGGGCCAACATCCCATTCCCATTGCATATTCCCAAATCCCAAAAAGGACCCAAAAAGGGGCTGAGATCCTGCGATCTCTGCTTCATCTTGCGCTCCATCTTCAACAGGATGTCGAAGTCCCAAAATAGGTCAACTTGGCCAATGATATCCAAAAACTTGTTCAAGGGCCAACAAGCCCCCAACACTCATCTGTGACTCGTCCCGAGTCACTCTGGTCTGACTAGTTCTGCTTCGAACGCCTCGAGCTGCTTCAACCTGTTGTTGTGCTACAACCTCCTTTTCATTGCACTCGTGGATGACTACATCATTGATAGGTCCCTCTAGATGTTGTTATGCTGTAGTGACAACTCACTCTAACTATTCTCCTTGGCCTTCTACCTCTGTAAACAACTGATAAGACTTATCTTGCACAGGTTGGAGTTTCTGAGTTATCTCCATAACTCTGCTCTAGATAGTATGGATTTTTTGCTATGCAGTGCGTTGCTCTTGGGAGTGCTTCATTCATTCCACAACTGACAGGGACTTCACCTGCACCTGCATCTTTTTGGCTTGGTACTTCGCCTCTTGGAGCTGCGACTCCAGTGCTCTTAATTATGGACTCTCGGTGAGTCACTCATATGTCAGGGCATTGCGATTAGTGAGTTGCTTACATTCCAGGGTAAGAGCCTTGATCCGTTCAACTATGCTTCTGGAAATTGCTTCTCTTTGGTCCCTTACATCTTGTGGGGTCTCGGGTATTGCGCGTAGCTCCAAATCTGCTATGCGTTGTTGTAGCTTTTGGATCACTTCTTCAAGTTGCGCTACTTGCTGTGGAAATCGCTCTTCAGCCTTTACTTCTACGAATGTCATAGAGAGAAGTGCTATGTTGACCATTT
Organism: Picea engelmannii; assembly: GCA_009831015.1. Classification (NCBI taxonomy): domain Eukaryota; kingdom Viridiplantae; phylum Streptophyta; class Pinopsida; order Pinales; family Pinaceae; genus Picea; species Picea engelmannii. The sequence goes on along the minus strand of ML780533.1, from coordinate 664,991 downwards.
CCTTTACTTCGAGTTGCTTCGTGAGCAACTATTCCTTTTCTTGCTGTAGCTGGGATTTTTCTTCATCAAACTTCACTTGTAGAGAAATCTTTTCCCTTTCTGCAGTACTGTGTTTCTCTACAAGGACTCCTTGTACTTGTGCCAAAGACTGGGTGGCTTGCTTTGTTTTTTCTTGCACTCATCGAAGATGAGCTTCAACTATATCAGCTAGGCGGTGGAGTTGAGCTGGCTCATCTCCCAATTCTGGCTCTCCCGGCACAGTGGGGACTGCGCGGCTGGACTGTATGTATTGTTGTACCCCTCAGAGTTCAATATTAATTCGATCATACAACTCCTCTTGCTTTGCTTCTTGTTTCTCTACTATTTCCAACGAAGCATTGTTCAGGGCTACTATGAGGAAGTTGAAGTCATCATAGGTGAGGATGGTCTTCATCTTGGTCATGGTGGCCTTCGATTTCTTTCGGGAGGAAGGTTTTAGAGGAAAACCTTTCCTCTTCTTTAGGGGATCAGCCTCGTCACCCTGCTACTGTTCGACCTCTTTTTCATTCAACTCTTCACCATCACCTCCTTGCTCTGGTGATATGGAAGCAGTCTTCACGGATGCACTGTCTAAATCCTGAACCTCTTCAATATTCTTTGTCCTGCTAGGTCTGAGTGTGTCCCGCGTAGTTTCTGGGCTGTCGATGTCGGATATCTCTGCAGGGTCTGCTGGAATGAGGAGGTCTGCCAACCAGTCCTTGGTGATCTCCTCCAATTTCTCCTCTGTTATCTTATAGTAGGATTGGAGTTGTTGCTTGTGTTCGTCAGTGCACGCTGTGATGTAAATAAAATGTCGGTCTGCGTTGAACTTCATCAAGGGCCTGAACCAGTGTAGAGTGTTTGAAGTGATGTGAGGCTCAGACTGGATGGTTTTCTTCAGCTGGTTGTAATAGGTATGAAAAACATCATTGGATTGCCATTGTTTATTCATATCGCTTGAGTACCACAGTGTACTAAACTTCATGTGCAATGTTTTAAAAGGCTCGATGTCTAGGAAGGTCGCACCTTCCGACATCTCCCAGGCAATAAAAGCGATCAGGATCAATAACCAGCTGAAATGAAATTTGTACCCTTGGTCCTGGGATTCTCTGTAGTCAAGTTCTGATTGGTTCACCAGGTACTTCACCCATGCATTCCTTTTCTTTGAAGATCTCTGATAATCTGACATGTCGGTGGTCACTTAGGGTTTCTCTTATCTGTAGCAATACTTTCTCTGTTTCTTCCTGGGATTCTGTCATAATCTTAGTTTCTATATCTGTCTTAAGGTTTTCTTTTCTCATGTTCATTTCTTCAAGCTTAGCAATCATTCTAGGACAATCCAATACTTCATGGTCCATATCTTTACAACAAAGACAACTAGGTCTTCTCCCAGGGCATTCCTTAGCAAGATGCCCCGATCTTTTGCAACTGTAACAAAGGGTTAATCCTCTCTTTCTTTGAAATGATCCCCAGCCTTTCCTGTACTGCACACTAGGATCATGGTAGCTAACCTGCAAACATTTCTTTCTAGGATCCTACATACACTTATTAGTCCAAACATTCCTTCTATGCATAGGTATAACATATTTTTCATTATTCTTATCAGATCTACTCATATCAAATCTTCTTTCATCTATTAATACCCTAGTTTTCAAGCTAGGACAAAATCTATCAAACATACCTAGATCCATACTTTTGAAACAAAAAATTCCACTAATCTTACTTCTAAAGAGCACAAAGATTTCAGATCTAGAACTTTTTCACTATTCTTACCTTTATCAGAGCACAGATCTTTCAGACCTTACCTCTTTTAATCAAGAATTCTCACTTTTACCTTTCTTAGGGCACAAAGCTTCCGGATCTTACCTCTTTTAATAAAAAATTCTCACTTTTGCCTTTCTTAGGGCACAAAGCTTCCAGATCTTACCTCTTTTTTTCAGATCGGACTTATTTTCCTTAGCACAGAACTTGCCAAACTAGTAGAGTACTACGCACTAGAGAAATAGATCTACGCACAGAGCTTTCACAATTTTAGATCATATCTTTGCACAAAGATTCTTCTTTCTCAGTTCCCAGCAATCACAGTTTCAGGTTGGATCTTTACACAAAGATTCTTCTTTCTTAGTTCCCAACAATCATAGTTTCAAGTTGGATCTTTGCACAAATCTTGTTGTTTCTTAGTTCCTAGCAATGACAATTTCAGGTCCCGACAATAGAACCATTTGTTGGCACAGGGGAATACCCAGGGTTCAATGCTACAACAACGTACCAACAAAACCCTAACTACAAGACCTTTCGGCAGCACCTGTGAAGCAGATGAAGTCTCACCCGAGGCAGAGGCATGGGTGGTTGCAGGACTCAAGTGTCTGCAACCTTAGCTGGGACACAGATCTGTGATTATAACACTTAATAGAGCACTTAGCACCGTTAGTTCATCATTATCTAACCAATGTCTACTCCGTAGAGAATACAAAGCATTGCAACATTCACCTTGATCTAATGTATATAAGCACTTAGCAAAGGAATTAGATTAGATCTAGCAGATTCAAGCACTAAGAAAGTTCACAGATGTCAGATCTAGCATCCAGATTCATCATAAGCTCAAAGCATAAACATATATGTCTATCTATATCAAAGCACTTAGCGCATAACACATAAACACATCAGAACATCGCATAGAGCATAGTAAAATAGTATTTACATGGTTCACCCCCACCCTAGGGCTACGTCTACCACCTCTTCTTCTTTATCAGCTTCAATCAGTCATCTACATGCACAGAGACAAAAACCCTTACTCCGCATAAGACAAGAGATCTGCGCAGCTCGCTAGATCCTCCTTCCTTGCATTACAACACAAATCCCTCCACAGTCTCTTATAATGACTTGCACTTGGCTCTACAAGTATTACATAGTATGCATGAAGCCTTACACTTCTTGATCACACAGATCCCACTCTTAGCACTTAGCCAACTTGCACAACACTTGCGCACTATTCAACTACTTATTACATTTCCTAGCCTTCTATTTATACATACAAAATAGGCCTAAACATGGGTAAACCCATGGGCTGACATCCCATTCCCGTTACATATTCCTAAATCCCAAAAAGGACCCAAAAAGGGGTCGAGATCCCACGATCTCTACTTTGTCTTGCGCTCCATCTTCAACAGACTGTTGAAGTCCCAAAATAGGTCAACTTGACCAAGGATCTCCCAAAACTTGGTCAAGGGCCAAAAAAAAAGAATTCAAAAATCACTGTGGGGATGAAACTATCCCAAGTTTCTGTCGAAGATACCCAGAGGATTTCCTAGGAAGCAGTTTGGTGAAGATATGTGTGATCTATTCTTTTGTTCCAACATACTCAACCCTGATTTTCTTCTCTGCAACTTGTTCTCATAGAAAGTGAAACTTGATCAGAATGTGTTTCATCTTGGAGTGCATCACTAGATTCTTTGAGATACTGATGGTGTTAGTGTTGTCACAAAATATTGGAATGGGCTCATCATATTCAACCTGTATATCCTTCAAAGTTTGCTTCATCCATAATACATGTGTACAACATGCCACTGTTGCAATGCACTCTGCTTCTATTGTAGATAAGGATACTGACGAGTGTTTCTTTCTTAACATGGATACCATACACTCACCTAAGTAGAAAGTTGCTCCACTTGTACTTCTTCTATAATCAATGCTACTTTCCCAATCTACATCTGTGTAGGCAATAAGAGATAGATATTCCCCTTGTGGATACCATAATACAAATTCTTTTGTACCTTTCAGATATATGAATATCCTCTTCACTGCTATAAAATGTGATTCCTTTGGTGTTTTTTGAAAACTTGCAACCTGTCCAACTGCCTGCATCACATCCGGTCTAGAAGATGTCATGTAAAGTAAACTGCCAATCATCGATCTATACTATCTCTGGTCCGCATCCTTTGAATCATCATCCTTTCTTAGCTTGCAACTAGTCTGAATAGGGGTATTGAATGGCTTGCAATCTTCCATTCCAAACCTTTTTATCATTTCTCTGATATACTTAGTTTGAGAGATGAAGATGCCTATGTTGCTATGACATATCTGTAGTCCCAAAAAGAAGTTCAATTCTCCAAGCAATGACATCTCGAACTCATTATGCATGTCTTTGGAAACTTTTTGACTCATCCTGTCATCATCACTACCAAATATATCATCAACATAAACTTCAATTAACAAGATACTGTCTTGATTTACCTTTATGTAGAGGTTGTTTTCTGCATTTCCTTTCCTGAACCCTTGTTGTTGTAAGTATTTATCTAGTCTTGAATACTATGCTTTAGGGTGTTGTTTAAGACTATATAGGGCCTTCTTCAACATGCACATAAAAATTTCCTTCTCTGACAAATGAAATCCTCCAGGCTACTCGATGTAGACTTCTTCCTCAAGGTATCTGTTTAGGAATGTTGATTTCACGTCCATCTGATACACTTTAATATTCTTAGAGCATGCATAAGCTAGAATCAACCTGATTGATTCCATTCTAGAAACTGGAGAAAAAGTATCTTCAAAGTATATACCTTCAACCTGAGCATAACCTTTACATACCAACCTTGCTTTGTTAACCTTCCTATCTTCATTCAATTTGTTTCTGAAAAAACCCACTTTGTGTCGATCACATTCTTATGTTTTGGCCTTGGAACCAATTCCCAAGTGTCATTCTTTTATATCCGATCTAACTCTTCATTCATAGTTTTGATCCAAAATTCTCCCTTGTTGGCTTCTTAAAAAATGTTAGGATCAGTAGTGGATAGTAATGCTAGATGTTGCTATTCTCGTGAACATATTCTTCCTCTAGTTTCAAATCCTACATCTTTATTCCCAATAATTTGTTCTGGTGCATGATTCTTCTGCACTCTTCTGTTAGGTGTATTTGGAGGTACCTGAAGATATTGTTGTTCTTTCTCTGCTTCTAACTGCTCTTCATCTTCCTCTTCTATTTCTTCTTCTTTAATTCTTCTTCATGATTTGGTTCCTCTGAATCTTTGTTTTCTTCTTTTACTCTTCATCGATCTATCTTGTTGATTGTCACATTGATTCTTTCCACTATCCTGTGGAGTCTTATATTGAAGAAATTGTATGCTTTCCTTTTCCTTGAGTACCCAACCAATATGCCTTTATCAACTCGAGAATCAAATTTTATGATCCTACCATCTTCACTTTTGATGTAACATTTGCTTCCAAACACTCTAAAGTGCTTCACATTCATTGGTCTTCCTTTCCATAGCTCACATGGAGTCTTATCACTGTTATTTCTGAGCATTCCTTTGTTTTTAATATGAACTATTGTATGCATTTATTTTACCCAAAAGACCTCAGTCAACTTGGAATCCATTATCATGGTTCTGGCCATTTCCTTTATTGTTGTGTTCTTCCTTTCAACCACTCCATTTTGTTGAGGTGTCCTGGATACTAAGAATTGCCTCTTTATCCCATTTTCACTGCAGAAGTCCATGAACTCTTTTGATGTAATACCCTCCTCTATTGTTTGATCTCAAACACTTGATTTTCAAATATGTCTCAGTTTAACCAATCTCTTTGTATGTTTTGAAGTTCTCGAATGCCTCTGACTTCTTCTTGAGAAAGCACATTGCAGTGACCCTTGCATAGTCATCAACCAATAGCATCAAGTATTGTTCACCTTGTTGTTCTTGAGTTTATGTTTTAAGGCTATAAAGCATACCATCAAGGCATCCGTAAATGATTTAAAGAAATGATTTGGGAATAAGAAATTAAATGAAGATTAAAGCAAAATCAGTTTCTCAAATGCCTCTGTCTTACTTCCTGTTGTTCTTAGATGCTAATGTCTCGCTCAATAGCAACCCATGAACGTTCTAACTCAACCCGGTTATTTGTTGTTTGTAAAATGGTATTAAATAAATTCAAGGCAATACTGGTTTGATCCTGAAGGCTTGGTTCAACGTTGGGTTGTCTGCTACTTGGGACAGTCATGGATGATAAAAAATTATTTATTTGAAAAGGGATTTTAATCAGTTTGTTACTTCATATTTCCAGAGATAAGAACAAGAAAAACAATTTTAAAACCCAAAACAGTAATGTAAACACATTCGAGGCCATTTCCTGGTTTTGTAACAATTTCGAGAATTGTAAACAACAAATAAACACTACAAAAAAATATGAGGCTTTAATCAAGAAAGAATCTCATATTTCAATAGACAATGATGAAATAAAATCGAGGTTTCTAACAAGAGTTAATTATTAAGGAACAAAAGTTTTATAGGTCTTAAAATTACTAAAAGTGATTTCAGAGGAAAAAATGTAAATCATTTGACATCCAAACCAATCTGAAATATAAATCAATGATGTATATAACTTCAAATTGATTACTTGTTAGAAAAAACATTAAAAGGAAAAATTCAACAAAGTATAATAAACAGGGAGAAGACACATAGCTACAAAGTTACAGGATCCAGAATCTCGTTTGCGATCTATATTCTGATCTATTTGAAAACTAATATTACAAAATGGCTCTCTCCAAAATTTCTGAAGCCTTTTCTTAGCCTTTAGAAACTATATTTATACATTTTCATCAAAATTTCTCGTTGGTGACTAACCAACTTCCTAATATTACGGTTACATAAAAATAATGTCAACCGTTTACAATTTCTTTCTAATCTTAAATGACAAAAACATTTTAAAATATTTTAAGCTTGCGTTGACGAACTTCCTTTTTCCGCATCAATACATTGAACGCATTTCCCTAAAAACTTCACAAATATCCTTGGAGCATCGGGTATCTCATTTTCTTCAAATGAGAAGAATCTTTTATGCAATTCGGGCAACCGCCTTTCTATCATCCTTTCTGTGAATTTAACAGTTTTCAACTTTAGATTTGAAGTCACCATCCACTTGTTGATCTCTGTTATATTTATCAATTTAATTTTAACAATCTCTGTTTTCATTTTCTCCAGCTCTTCTTTTAACCTTAGCTGGTGCTTGGCAATATTAATTTCGCCTAATAATCCAGAACAACCATCTGTTCCGATATTCAATGAATATATTTCAAAGAGATCGAAGATTCCCTGGAAATCCTCATTAACTTCTCTTGTGATTCGTTTATATTCAGCCAGTTTTGCTTCCCACACTTTTATCATTATGTCCCCTTTAACCTGTTCAGAAATAGATAATTTCTGAGTCTTTCCAATTTCTTCCTTTGATGAGAAAGCCACTGCCTTCTGAAAAGTTGTTCTAGCTGCTTTCGCCTCCCTTTCTTTCTGGAACACATTCTCCAAAGACTTATTTGATTCCTAAAAATAATTTTGGATTACTTCCAAATTCAAGAACACTTTCTGTTGTTCTTCCTCTATTCTCAAATATATCTCCAATGCTTCTGTCTTGAAATTTTCTAGTTCTACTACCTGGTTAGTAATAGAAATAATCTTATCTTGCAAATGTTTATTTTCTTCTCCCAGCTTTTGAACCTGTTCCTATGTGACCTGTATTAAGTGTTTTTCCTCATCCAAGTCTTTATTCAATTTCCGGATTTCTTGCATATCCTTTAGTCTAGCTTGTTCTAGACCCTTCTGTATTCCCCAACTAATATTTCTTTCATTTTCTTTTAGTTTGTCTTGCAACTAGATTATTGTTTGATCCTTTTGTTCAAGCATAGTTGTTAAATTACCAACAAAATACATGTTTGTTGATGCTATAGCACCCATTGTACCTTCTAACTCTGTAGTAAATTCTCCATCCTTGAGTTTCTTTCCATCTATAATAACTCTATGCTTGTTAATCATCTCTTCTCCTCTTGGATGAATTTCCTGTTTCAAGACTACTCTTTTCTTTTTACTGAAAAAGTAATCTGATGGGGGGATTTCATCTCTTGAAATCGGCTCTAGATCACTAAAATATAAAACTCCTTCATGGGGGGTTCCAAAAGTCGACTGTAATGGAGTTAAAGAAGTAATATAACTACCAAGTTCTGTTGAAGTTGTTCCTCCTATCTTTTCTGGAACATTCTTCATGATTTCTAGAATTGTTTCTGACTCTTTTCCCTTATCCATTCCCGTTTATTTTGTTTGAGAACCCTCTGTATCTTGTGAAGGTATCTCGATATTTTTCAACTTACCTTTGTTATTTTCTTTATCATGTATATTAGTTTCAAACCCAAGAGGGGATCCTTGCTATTCTGGTGATGGAGTCAAAATTTCACCCTGTAAACTCTTGGGTAGGCAACTTCGCCTATGGATTTGAAAAGATGCGAATCCATTCTGTGAGTCAGGTGGCAAGGCCTGGACTTTGTTCAACACTTCTTCATAAGACTTAACATCTTTAAAAATATCATCATAAATAGATACTTCATGTTCATATTCTTTTAGATTACAATGTATGTAATGCCTACTTATTATTTGGTAGGGGTCATATTTTATGTGCTCAATATTTACTAATTTCACTTCTTGTAGTGACTCAGCCTCTACCTTAGAATGGCCTAAATTTGATAAAGAAAATTTCCCAACATGAACAGGGAAAGATGGCCATGCTTTTTTCTGAAGTGCTTTTAATTCCAATCCAACACCGCCCTTGGCTATCTGATGGGCTATTTCTCTGCACACCAATCTGTCTGGTAGGAATTTTGGGAGTGCGTGAGGGGGAATAGAATAGCCATAAACCCTAATATAGGAAACATTTTCCTCAATAAACCAATCGGCAACTGATTTAAGACTTTCTATGACTGCATCAGAAATGCGAGGGGGTTCGCATCCCAAAAATAATTTGTGCATAGGAATACTGAAAAAATGACAAACCTCGTAAAAAAAATCTTTAGCTTTTTCTTCCCAAAGGGTTGAGTGGTATTTATGAATGGGTTCTGGACATGAGATGTTCCAACTCCAATTCATTAATGGAAAGGGGGTCATAAAACAAATTGCATCCATAATGTATGCATACATATAAAAAGACATTGGTTGTCCCTTTGACTTGGTTGCTTTGTAATTTAAAATTTTTTGCGTTAGGTTATCCGACAAAATTTTATGCCAGTTAAAACCATTTCCTTCTGCATCTTCCTCTAAAAAGGGTACCCAGACTGCATGAAAGTGACAGGGATCTTTTCTCCCGAAAAGTCTACATAACATAATGGCTATATAAACCATATATTCATTTAAGGAGGCCATAGCATAAATCCCATGAGAATCAGCCCTAAACTTTGCTTCAGATCTTTCCCATCCTCTAATCATGTCGGGATATGTCTGGTCTGCCTCAACACATTCTTTTCTCTGAAACTCAGCTAAAAATTCAGCATTAAAAGTATGTTTATGATTCGACGAGAGTTTATACATTACTTGAATGTGCTCTGGCCTGAATGAGCTGACGATAGCTCCTTGCTCATTTTGAATACTCCTTGTTGGGATATCTACCTTATCCAGAGCCCAGCCGATCATATCAGTGTATGCTACCAGCCTCGAACGCACAACAATCTTATGAAGCTCAGACTCAGCTATGTCCCGGAAATGATTTTCGGAGTCAGGATGAGCGTTCTCTAATTCATATTCCAACAAATCTGATATTTGAGTCCACGATTTAATAGAATCTATAGCATGTGGAGTGGTATGGGAGATAATATCTCCTTCCTGTGCGTCTTCATTCTTTTTAGGTGCCTTTTTGGGTGCCATGATTTTTGTGTTTAGTTGGAAACTTGTAACAACAAATGGATGAATGAGCTCAGCTTATAACGATAACACGGACATTCGAATGTAATTTTGAATATATTTTAAAATGACGAGATTTGCACAGCTGTCACGAAATAAAATGTCTTAATGCAGAAGATATTTTATCGAGATACACTTTTAATGTCCGTATTTAAGTACCTTCGGGTTTTGAAGAAAACGAGAAACCTACTTAATGGGTGAGGGAAACATAAATGAACGCTTAATATGATTACCATTAATCTTGTTTTTAAGAAAAGGTTAATTAATATTAATCATAATTTAAGGCTGAAAACTTCATTCTTCGGGATTTCGGAAATCCTGATGTCGAGAGGTATGTACTCGATGAAAAAACGAAATCCAAAAATGCGAAATCGCGATGCTTTAATTAAGAATTAAACTCTTTTAGCATGTTAATTAATTGAGATTATACCTTTTCGGGATTTCGGAAATCGGGAAACATGATGACAGGAGATGAGCTCTCACAGAACCACGAATCCCGAAATTGCGATGGCTTGTTTGCTTTAAACATGACTTAACTTATCTTAATTAACTAAATAATCATGATTAAGGCCAAAACATAATTAGTTTAATTTAACGTGACTTATGGATTGGGGTTTCGGAAATCGAGATTTCTTGAAACACGATGACAAGAGATACGCTCTCATAGAACTGTGAATCCCGAAATCGCGACATAATTATGTTAACCTTTAACCTTTCTTAGAAGAGATTAAACTAATTCATTTTTTAGATTAGGGTTCCAGTGTTTCAGGAAATCGGGGATCGGGGTTTTGTGATTCAATTTGCATCAAACATTTATTTGCAAAAAACCTCAAATCCCGATTTCTTTAATCGTTTAAATTAAAAAATCACAAATTTAAAATTACAACTCATTTTAAAAAGTTTTTCAAAAGAGCGTTGGAAAAATTATATGTTTGTAAACTTTTTTTCCGTTTGTTATCCAAAAATAATTGATAAAAAGGTATCACGAATTTAGAAATGACGAAACTCTTATTTTAGGAAAGCCGAAACCCGAAAAACACAAAAAAAGATAAAAATTGAGGCCTTAAGGATAAAATATTTTAAGATCTTTTTCAACATAGGCTCCAACTGGGGACCTCGTCTCCCTGTGGGACGAGGAGAACATGTAGACTCAGTTCCTTCATTGGGTAAATGGTGTCAAGGGTTTATCACTGCTAAACTGTTAAAGGAGAGGAAAAATAGATTTTATAAAACCTTTGAAAACCTTTTCAAAACTTTTTATTTGCTTTAAACTCAGTTGTAGTCTTCTTCATAATATTCTCCTTCTCGTTCTAAATTTAAGTTAGTATTAAGATGATTAGAACAATCTTAGGAAACTCAATAGATTTGTAAATTTCAGCTTGCATCAATCGAAATAAAATTTATAATTTATAATTGGGGAGCTCTATTTTGACTTAAGACGAATATCCAGTTTTGAAAAACTGATAACTAGAATAGAGTGATAGATAAGTATGACAACCTTACAGACACCTCAGATATTGCTTCACTGCCAGCGGGCCTGTTCAGTACCCCGGTGAAGGTATATGTCCCTTTTTACTGAATTTCCTTTCACCGCTTCGAGTGCTAATTATATATTTATACTCAGATATTGCTTCACTGCCAGCAGTCATGTTCAGTACCCTGGTGAAGTTATCTGTTTCTTTTATTTTTAAACGAGGGCGATCATTTAAATGAATTTCCTTTCATCGTCTGTGAGACTAGATGGGGGCAATCAAATATGAATTTCCTTTCACCATCTTTCTTATAGTTAGCTTGTGCATACGAAGCGGGGGCAATAAGTGATACTTAAAATATCAGGGGTGGTTATCTGTGGAAAAATTTATAATAGAGGTTTGTCAACCTATTTTGATTATTCTAGACCAATTTTTCTCAACTTTCAAAACTTCTCAGTCTGTAGAGAAAAAGGGAAAGATTATTTTCATGGGTTTTCTTTTGAGCAAGCTTAAATCCTTAGACAAACTGTTAAGAAACCTAAGAGAGTCAAAATCAACCCAAACATAACCACTTTTAGTCAGAAAATAAGAACTATGAAGACTGGTCTTACTGAATTTAATCATTTGTTGGTTTTCCAGGTTAATACACATAATCTCTCCTACTTTGATGAGAAAGCCCGAAAACATGAAAGATAGTATCGAGGGTATAAAAGGATATTTTCAACAATCTGTAAGCCATAAAACACAGGTTATGATTTAAAAAATAACTCTTTGGACTCTTTTCTTTTTATTATATATATATATTTATTGTATTTTATTTTATTTTATTTCGATAAGCCTTATATAAGCAACGCAAAAATTATATACATATATATTTTATCACTAAT
>ML780533.1:612073-641001 GCA_009831015.1 Picea engelmannii | reverse complement strand
TAAAAACTATATAAAATACTTAGAAATTTGAATATTTTTAAAAAAATATCGCCAAACATTTATAGTTGACATATGAAGGATTAGTAATATTCGCTAAGGTTTCTACATTTTAAAATAAATTTCCATCCTTAAAATCATCCTTGTTCTTTTCCAATTTTGTTCAGTACATATATGTTGCTTGGAGTTCTCACAGTTGTAGCCACCAATTTGTGATCCAAAAAGAATCCAGAGAAGACTAAGGATAACTCAAAATTCACAGAAGCAACTCAGGAAGCTTAGAGTGGCCTCAGCAGAAAGAGAAAGGGAAAAAATTCAAATTCTTCAAAGTTCATTGAAATTGGCATCATCGCGAAGAGTGCATCGTGATATTTCCAACAGCGTAAACGACTCGTCAAACGGAGTTACGAATCGAAATATATTCTTGGTCAAAGTTTTGGTCAACCTAGCCCAATCAACAAGAATGAGTCAACATTCATACTACTGATGTCAGCATCATCCGTTCAGGTTATGTGGCACACACAGAGGGTGACACATGTCATGCTGACATCAACATGACGTCAACATGATGACGTGGAAACACCAGAGGCTGCCACATGTCACTCATTTTTGGAATTTTTTGGTCAAATCCATGGACCAATGGGAAGGTGCCATGTGGAAATTCATACATCCACGTGGCAGTCCGTACATCCACGTGGCATACCATACAACCACCTGTTAGATGATGTGGCAAGATGACAGAGTAGGGATGATGTGGCATAAGGGATGACATGGCATTGATGGTGCAGGAGTGGTGACATGGCCCAATGGAAGGCCGCCATGTGGCCCAGTCATGGGCTACCACGTGGTAGAAAACAAATGCTTAAGGAGGGCCAACAACCAAATTGTTAAAAAAATATAATATACAATCCACCAAATCTGGTGGCAGTTCCACCAGACTTGGTCGCATATCCCACCAAAAATGTTAACTGGTTTGCCAAAATTAGTGGTATCACCAAACTAGCGGTGTACCCTTTGTTATAACAACAGTTCGCCAGTCCTAGCGTCATATTTGGTAACAATTACAACAAAAGAGACCCAAAATGGGAGGCCCGCGGGTTTGACCCCGGGACCTCCCCCAACTACTAAGCCTTTAATAACATCTGCCAGCCAATGTGCCAACGAACCACATTGTTATTACCACCCGTCTTTATTATTTAAAATTTTATTTCTGCCAGTGCACAGGGGTCAGACTAGGGGCCCGCGACCACATGGACGGGGCATAAAAAATGAGAAATTTCCCATGAATTTATTGCAGGGCCGACATAGAAACCAAGACAAATTTTCTCAAGGGCCTAAAAGGGCCTGACTCAGATCGAGGCATGGAGACAGTCATTTTTGGGTAATTCAATGCCATGAATTCAATGGTGTTGTTTTTTTTCTGATTTGAGAAAATCTTTTGCATCTTAACTCCAGAATGAGGTATACTTATGTATTTTTCCAAATACTTTTGTTGAGTTAATAAAAAGGCCTACCCATTTGAGAGCAGGACCCAAGATGTAGTCCACCTGGGATGAACTCCATTATCAATTTTTTTGTGTTCAGAACAGATGCATATGTCTCTTCATTATTGATTTATTCCCTCTTTATGGTGCACTTCAGTTTATGCTCATTTAATACAATTCTTTAATAAGTCACATCGATGAAAATATCCCAGATCATGTTGGTATCAGAGCAGTCATCTTTGACTTGAATTCTTGAGTGTGAATCCTTACTAGGGCCAAGAATAAACAGGGTGAAGGAGCACTTAATACTTTTAACCCAGAAGTTGGTCATGCATCCCGAAGGAAGAAAATGGCCGAAGAGGACAAACGTGATGAATAGGAGAAAAAATTCCATATGGTATTTTATCGCATTTCAGAAATGGTCGAGCAAATGTATGGAGACTACGAGAAGAGGATGAAGAAGAAAGGGAAGAAAAAGGAAGCACACACAGATGATAATGCTTTAGTGAATCAAGGGGATGGAGAAGACCCTCTCAAGCCTCCATATTCACCATCAAGTTCTAGATCTTCTTCCTATGAGCATTCTCATCATTCTCATAATTCTATCCATAAAGCCTCTTTTAAAAACCATTATTTAAGATTGATGTAAAATTTGCTTTGCCTATGTTTAATGGAGATGATAATCCTGAAAAGATAGATAATTGGATTTGACATGTTGAAGTATATTTTCATGTTCAACAGATTGATGAAGAGGAATTTAAAGTGCAACTGGCCTCTCTTTGGTTGGAAGGCACTGCTCTCGTATGGTGGGAGAGAAAACTTCAAGACATAAGTAAGTGTGGTAATCTTTTTTCCTCATGGTCGGAATTTAAATCAGCAATAAGGAAGCAATTTTATCCATTAGGTTATTTACATAAAGCAATGATGGAATGACAAACTTTAAGTAAAAGTAAAGGTCAAACTGTACAAAGTTTCACAGAAGAATTAAGGAAGAAAGCTCTTGCATTAAACATTCCTTTAGATTCTTATGGAACTTTAATGAAGTATATTGGCGCACTTCACATTTATATCTGTGATACTTTACTATTGTTTAACCCCACCAGTCTTGACGAAGTTTGTGTGCAAGCCACTCACCTTGAGAACATGGGAAAGCATGTTCAAGAAGATCCCACAAAGAAACCTTCCAATCTCCCACATAAGCAGTTTAAAAATTTTAAAAGGAAGGACAAAAAGATCGCCACTGTAAATAAGGAAGAAGGAAAGGCATCTTGCATTCATTGCAAGAAGAATGGTCACGATGATGAACATTGTTGGAAACTACATCCAGAGAAGAGGCTGAAATAGTTTGGTGGAAAGGGGAAGACAAAGACCGTTTATACAGCGCAACAAGATCTTGGTTCCGATTCAAGAGAGGAAGAAAATATCACAGAGGTTGGAGTACAAGGTAAATATTCCCTTCATGCTAGTTCAAATTCCAATAATGAATCTCATGATGATGAAAGAAAGAGGAATGAATTATTTCACATAAGAGTTGTACCTAAGCACACCAAGATAAATACATTATTTGATTTGGGTTCCCAAGTAAACTTGATATCTGAATCACTTGTCAAAAAGATGGGTCTTGAAACTAAACCACATCCAAAGCCTTATCCTCTTGGTTGGGTATGTGATAAAGCAAAACTTAATGTCACCAAGCAGTGTAGGGTCAAATTTTATATTACTTCAAAGTTGATTGATGAAGTGGATTTCACTTGATATATGTGGCATAGTGCTAGGGAGTCCTTATCTTTATGATAAGAAATCAATCTTATTTCATGATGAGAACAAATATCACCTTACTAAAGGGGGAGTGGAATATATTGTTAGAGCCCACAACATGAGGGTAAACACTACACTTGTTAGTGAATGAAAAATGAAGAGACTCATAAACACTAATAAGAGATATGTACTCATGGTCCTAAGGGAAAAGGACGTCGGAACATCCTACACCTTTCAAGTATGTGATTATTCTCATAAGAAATAATTAATTGATATTGTTTCTAAGTATGGTGATATTTTTCAGGAACTAGATGGATTACCTCCTAAGAGGAAAATCCAACATGAAATGCATCTTCAGTAGGATTCTCCCCTTCCTAATCTGCGTATGTACAGGATGTCGGTTGTAGATATGACAAAGATTAATAAATGGGTATGACTTGTTGGATCGAGGGGTCATCAAACCCATCTCATTTCCTTGTGGCTCTCCGATCGTGATGGTGCCAAATAAGGATGGCACATGGTGAATGTGTGTCGATTACCGAGCCTTAAATAAAATCACGGTGAAAAATAGATACCCTCTTCCTCGTATAGATGATTTACTTGATAAATTAAAGAATGTTGTTTATTTCACTAAGTTGGATTTGCGCAGTGGATATCATCAGATTAGGGTTGCAGAACATGATGCACGGAAAAATTCCTTTAAAACCAAACAAGGATTTTTTGAGTGGTTAGTTATGCCATTTTGGATTTTTAATGCTCCGAAAACCTTCATGCATGTGATGAATGATGTATTCAGGCCATTTCTAGATGATTTTGTGATTGCATATTTAGACGAAATTCTTGTATTTAGTGGGATTTGGGATGAACATGTAAGGCATGTAAAAAAAGTATTGGATACTTTGCAAAGGGAAAATTTGTATGTAAAATTGTCCAAATGTGAATTTGGCAAGAATACACTTGTGTACTTAGGTCATATTGTAGGAGGAGGACAATTGAAAATTGATCCTTCCAAGATTGATGTAATTGTAAATTGGTCTGAGCCCAAAAAAGCAACCGAAATGCGAAGATTCTTCGGTGTATTCCAGTACTGGAGGAGATTCATTTCAAACTTCTCTTTTATTGCAACTCCTTTGCATGCCTTAACTAGTGTGAAGAACACTTTTCAGTGGGGAGGAAAGCAACAAAAAGCCTTCGACACTTTGAAGGAAAATATTAGTACCGCACCAGTATTAGCACTGTCGAATCTTCAACAGCCTTTCGAGATCAAGATAGATGCCAACGGATACTACATGGGTGCAGTATTAATGCAATATCGTAAGCCTATCTATTACCACTCTGAAACTTTTAACCAATTTGTTGTTAACTATCCTACATATGATAAAGAGTTGTATGCGTTAGTTCAAAGTGTAAATAAATGGAAGCACTACTTGTTAGGGAAGGACACAATCATACATATAGATCATCAACCCTTACAATATCTCCAAGCACAAACCAAGCTGCAACAATCTCGACATTACAGGTGGATGGGTTTTCTTCAACAATTTCATTTGGTAATCAAAACAAAAATGTTACAAGTAAAAAGGTAGCTAATATGCTTTCTAGACCTCCTATTGTTGCTTCTATTATTTTGAAGAATGCTTCTTTATCTCATGATAGATATGTGGAACAATATTTTGTTGATGAATATTTTAAAGAAGTATTTGAGAAGCTAACCCATGGTGCACAGGTAGATAACTATTGTCTGCAGGGAAAACTACTCTACCATCTTGGAAAGCTATGTATTCCTATAAGTGAACGAGTTCATGTAATACGAGAAGCTCACACTTCTCTTATGTTTGGGCATTTTGGGGTAGAAAAAACTATGGCTCATCTTCATAGGTTTTTTTATTGGCCTCAGATGAAATCAATTGTAACTAAATATGTAAAGGGGTGTGTGATGTGCTCTACTTGTAAGCCCACTAATAGAAAATTGGGGCTATAGTCACCACTTCATGTTCCATCCCATCGATGGGAAAGTATCTCCATGGATTTTGTAAGGGGTTTACCAATGTCGAAAAGGGGTCATGACTATTTGTATTTTGTAGTGGATAGGTTCAAAACAATGTGTATCTTGATGCCATGTAAAAAGCATATCACTGTTGAGCACACTATTGATCTCTTCTTTCAGCATGTTTGGGTTCACTTTGGGTTACCCACGTCCCTTATCTCGGATCAAGATACTCGATTCCTTGGGTATTTTTGGCCAAGATTGTGGAGAATGATGGACACCAAGTTGAAGAGGAGCATTTTTTTCCATCCACAGACCAATGGAGAGACATAGGTTGTTAACCGAACCGTAGTACTTTTTCTTCGAGGCTACTGCATCAAGCATCCCAAGTTATGGTATGAACATATACCCTATGTACAACATGCGTACAATTGAGCCTTACATTCTTCCACTCAATGTTCACCATTAGAGACATGTTTAAGATATTTACCTAAGGTTTCTTTGGACTTTATGTATGGGAGAGAAGTCCATTCAAATGAAGAAAGAAATGAAGATAGGGCCCACAAGTTCATTCAAAGAATCCAATAGGTACACCAAGTAGTCAAAGAATAGTTGGAGAAAATTCAAGAACAGTATAAAGCTTGGCATGAAAAACACAGGGTTGATCATCAGTTCCAGTTTAGAGACCATGTATGTCTTCACATTAGCAAGGATCGGTTGAAGGGTGAAGGCAAGAAACTCAAGCCCATACGATATGGACCCTTCACTATTTTGGAGAAAAGTAGTACCAATGCTTTTCGTCTAGATATTCCACCTTATATGCAGATCTACTCAGTTGTAAATGTAGAAAACGTGAAACTTTTTGAGCCTCCCATGATCATGGATCAAGGTGAGAAAGTTTCAATACCTTCAGTTGATGAGTTTTCTCCTGAGTACTTGGACGAGTTGAAGGAATATATCATCCTGGATAGGAGGATGAGGACTTCACACATGGGTGATTTTGATTATCTTTGAGTGGTCTTAAAGGGCACACATCCAAGCAAGGAAAAGTGGATTGAGAAGGACAAGGTCAGGGAAATATTCCCTCACTTATTTGTTGATTGATGAAATCCTTTGGTGGTCCAAAAATCTCTCAATGGGAAGGCGTGATTCAAAAAGGATCCAGAGAAGACTAAGGATAACTCAGAATTCACAGAAGCAACTCAGGAAGCTCAAAATGGCCCCAGCAGACAGAGAAAGGGAAAAAAATCAAAGTCTTCAAAGCTTAGTGAAATTGACATCATTACGAAGAGCACATCGTGAGCTTTCCAATGACATAAACGTATCGTCAAAAAGAGTTACGGATCGAAAGATATTCGTGTTCAAAGTTTTGGTCAACCTAGCCCAATCAACATGGATGAGTCAACATCCATACTGTTGATGTCAGCATCAGTAAAGATGATGTCATCATCCATACAAAGTACGTGGCACATGCATAGGGTGACACATGTCATGCTGATGTCAGCATGATGTCAACATGATGATGTGGCAACACTAGAGGCTTCCACGTGTCACTCATTTTTGGACTTTTCCAGTCAAATACATGGACCAATGGGAAGGTGCCATGTGGCAGTATGTACAACCACATGGCAGACCATATAGCCACCTCTCAGATGACATGGCAAGTTGACAGAGAGGGATGATGTGACAGAAGGGATGACATGGCATTGACGGTGCAGGAGTGGTGGAATGGCCCAAAGGAAGGCCACCACGTGGTAGTGGAAAAATGTCCAACGAGGCCCAACAACCAAATTTAAAAAATATATATAATATACAGTCCGCCAAATCTGGTGGTGGTTCCACTAAACTTGGTGGCATATCCCACCAAAAATGTTAACCGATACACCAAAATTAGTGGTACCACCAAACTAGCGGCATACCCTTTGTTATAACAACAGTATGCCAGTCCTAGTGCCATATTTGGTAACAGTTACAACGGAGGAGACCCAAAAGGGGAGGCATGTGGGTTTGACCCCAGGACCTCCCCCAACTACTAAGCCTTTAATAACATCCGCCAACCAATGCGCCAATGAACCACATTGTTATTACCGCCCGCATTTATTATTTAAAATTTGATTTATACCAGGTCATGGGGATCAGACTAGGGGTGTGCGACCATACGGAAAGGACACAGAAAACAAGAAATTTCCCATGAATTTATTGTAGGGGTAGGCACAGAAACTGATACAAATTTTCTCAAGGGCCTGAAAATGCCAAACTTAGATCGAGGCATGGAGACAGTTGTGTTTGGGTAATTCAATGCCACAAATTCAGTGGTGCTATTTTCTTTATGTTATGAGCAAATATTTTGCAACTTAACTCCAGAATGAGGTATACTTATGTATTTTGCCAAATTCTTTTGTTGAGTTAATAAAAAGGCCTACCCATTTGAGAGTAGGACCAGAAGACGTAGTCCACCAGGGATGAACTCCATTATCAATTCTTTTGTGTTTAAATATGATGCATATGTCTCTTCATTATTGATTTATTCCTTCTTTATGGTGCCCTTCAATTTATGCTCAATTAATAAAATTCTTTAATAACTCACATCGATAAAAATATCCTAGATCAATTTGTCTAACTCTACTTTTCTTATTTCTTATTCCTTAGAATTATACACAAGTCTGTGTCCTTGGTCACACATTTGACTTACACTTAGTATATTGTGTTTCATGTCTTCAATTAGTAGAACATTTTCTTCTTTGGCATCCTCGCTTCCGAGTTTAACTGTCCATTTTCCAATAATTATCGTTGAGTTGTCATTCCCAAATGTAACTTATCCATCTCTTTCCTTCTTTAATGTTAGAAGCATGTCCATATCCCCTGCCATATTCTTTGAACAACCATTGTCAACATACCATCCACGTCTCTTGTGTTTATCTTGTAGTGCAAGTGTGCATTCTTCATTGTTAAACTGGTCCTGCTTTCTTATCCATATTCTTTGTGGTTCCTATCTGTGATTGTTGATATTCTATTGTGATCCTATAGGAGGAACAATCAATCTACAATACTTGGACTTGTGTCCAAAGTTGTTACATTTGTAGCATTCTAATTCATTTCTTAAAGATTCAAATATGTTGTAGCTTCTGATTTTTACTTCATGATATTTTCTTGAATATCCATTTCTTGAGTAGTCCTCGTAGTTATTTCTGATTTTTGTGTTTTCTCTACAATTCACATCTTTATGCCAAAAATTATTACATGAATAACATAAACCATGAAAAATAGTGTTATACTCGGGAGAGGAAGATCTTTTGAAAGGCATTGCTCTTATGAATCCTTCTTCTTCTACAGATCTCTCCATTTCTAGCTACTACTGATTTTGATATCTGAACCTTCTGGGTGGTGAAGAGCCTCTCACTATTTCTGCATAGCTTCTCTGTTATGTTGCCTTGCAACTTGAGCCTTTCTCTGTCTAACTATATCCTAGTCCATATTTTTCATGGTATGGAATTTGAATGCTAATGATTTCATCCAATACTATGGTGTTATTCTGTTGCATATCCTGCTTCTGAAGATCTTTCCTAAGAGTGACTATTTATGCTTCCAATATTTCGATCCTCTTGTCATTTTCATCTAATTGACCTCTAAGTGCCTCTTTGATTCTTTTTTCTTCTTCCACTTGCATATTCAACTTTGTGATCATATTCTCAATTTCCTCGGAATTGGAGTTATGATATCCTTCTTTCTCTTTTAGTTCCACCTTGAGGGATTCTATTTTCTTTCTTTCAATCCTTAGCTATTCTAGAGCACTAATTAATTCTTCTCTAAGGTCAACTTCTCCTTCTTCCTCAAAATCTTCCTCATAATCTTCTACTGCCATGAAGAGTACCCTTTCTGTATTGTTGTCACTGTATTCTTCCTCATCTATTGATGTGTTGTCTTCCTTGGTGCAAAGACTTTTCTTTAAAAAATTATTTTTATTTCTTTGATTCCTTTGATTTTTCTTCTTCTTCTATGATCTACTTCTTCATCACTTTCTTTATTCTTATGAGGACATAAAGAAGAAAAATGACCAATACCACCACAATGAAAACATTTCCATGGAAGCATACCTTTATATCTTTTGGTTCCCCTTTTTAACTTCTTGGCGAGGTTTTCCATTTCTTCATCATCACTGAAACTGATATATGACTTTGGATTTTACTTGTTCTTTTTCTTTGTTTTCTTGGATGCTTTGAATGTTGTTTAATTTGTAATGGGGTTCTCCTATTCTTTTCTCATTTCATAGGCTGTGAGTATCCCATGTAGCTCATCCATGATCAAGGTGTCTAGGTTTGTTCTTTCTTCTAAATCTAAAATATTTGGATCAAATCTCATAGGTAAAGACTTGAGTACCTTCTGAACAATGATTGGTTCCTTCATTTCTTCTCCCATACCTTCAATAATATTCACTACTTCATCAACTCTCAGAAAATAGGCTGCAATGTTTTTGTATTCCTTCATTTTTAATTTTTCAAACTTAGCTTTGAAGGTTTGGAGTTTAGCTCCCTTGACTTTAGCATCTCCTTCATAAATATTTTGAATCTTATCCCAAATATCTTTAGCAGAGTCGCAATGCATAACGTTAACAAATATTGGATTAGAAAGATGGTTCAAAATAATACCTTTAGCCTTTGAATTGTTTTCTTCAAGTTTATTTCCATCCTTTTCTGTTGGGGGAGTGGTTGGTGCTTTGTATCCGTCTACTATTGCTCTCCATACATCAAATCCATGTGCCTGTAAAAATGTGTTCATCCTTATATTCCAGAACCCATAGTTCTAACCTTCAAACATTGGTTCTCCAATCTTATCCTATTCCATGTTCTCATTCTAGTGGTTAGATTGCTTCTTGAAGGTCCTCCTATGATACCAATTGTTGGAATACTCAGAGGGGGGGCGGGGGGCGGGGGGTGAATCAATATTAATACTTTTTAATCCTTTTAAGAACAATGTTTACTTTATGAGCAGATTATCAATAACATTCTATATGAGTAGTGAACAATAATAAATCACACATAAACACAGTACACCAATATTTTTACGTGGAAACCCAATGCGAGAGAAAACCATAGAATTATTTTCTTATATTGTCAAAAGAAATACATTCATAGGAAGCACCAGCTTCCTTGTTTTACAACTTCAACTGGAAGGAGGCTACAACTCCCTAGTTTCTTAGGCTACAACTCCCTGATTCTCTAGCTCCAACTATAAGGAGGCTATAACCCCCTATGTTCTTTGACTACAACCAGAAGGTGGCTATAACCACCTATCATTTCCCTGTCCAACCACCCTGAAGTATAAGTGCCAAATAACTAATGAAACCACTGTCACTCTATTATTGTGAAATCTGTCACTATAAACCTGTACCAATCTGTACCAACAACCTATAGTCAACCTCTACCAATAATATTTAATCATGTAGAAACCTTACTGCATCATCATCAAGACTTATACCATTCCATGTTGGAACAATTCCAATCTACAAATATGATGTGGCTACCGAATTTCCAACTTTATGCAACTACCAAATCACCAGTGGCTACCGAAACTACTCTTTTTGTAGCTATCGAAACCTGCGGCTACAGAAACACCCGCTACTATAGAATTGTCGTTTTTTGCAGCTACCGGAACCCACGGCTACATAATTTTCATTTTCTGAAGCTACCGAAACTTGTGGCTACAAAAACACCCGCAGCTACATAATTGTTGTTTTCTCCAGCTACTGAAACCTATGCTTCTTTAGACCTTCGTTGCCTCATACTTGTCACTTCAAATTTGTCAATAATACATGTCAATGATCATTCAAAAAATAGATATTGAACATGTTCAATAGGTGCTAATGGGAGTCGCTTTCTCTCTTATTTGTACTCTCCAAGTGGCTTCCTTTAAGGGTTATCTTCTAAGTTTTTTACCCAACTTCTCTCTTTTAGAGATAACCCACTTTCAACTACTTTACGCACTTGCAACCACTTTGTCCATAAATAGTAAACTCACCACTTCTTGTTGCAACTAATTTATTTTTCATTATTTTCTTATTGCAACAAATTTACTCATGATTAACTCCTAGTTACAACCACTTTGACTAGTAAACTTCTTCTATGAGATTCTAGAATAATTGACTTCTTTGACCTTCTAGGGGCTTCTAGATAACTCATGAGGGTTCTCCAACTTCACTAAGCCATATCTCTTCAACCGTGAAGAACTACGTGAAGTACCACATATCACGGGAAATGGCACGTCATGTACTATCCATCCATGATATTATTATCTACATATTCAATGATATTCATGTCCAAATACCCCAAAAAAACTTGGGTTCCTTAACCATATCGCCGGGGATATCAGATTGTGCTACCAGGCTTGCTTCAAGGGTTGAAATCAATGAAAACCAACCCAATCTATCAACAATTACTGCATGGATGAAAGTTGATGGTGTTGTATGTGGAAGCCATCCATATGAAGGAGCAACCAGAAGGTGAAATTTTAAGTAAGAGGTTCATGAAGGAGGCATGACAACTCCTACTAGGACCAACTAATTAGGTAACATCTGTTAGCATCAATATTTTTAGCATAAAATTTAGATTTTTTCTAAAGTTTGCAAAGTCATGCCCTATTCTTAGGAAGACCAAGGCATTCCTAAATTGAGTCACAATTTGTGTATATAGGGATTCATGGGATAGCTCAAGAAACCTTAGGTCATTGATAAAATACAGGTTAAGGTGCATGTCAAATAAGAGTCAAAATCACAAGTGTGAGTCAATGTTTTGTGTATATCATCACATATTATGAGGTGAAGAAGTCATTAGAAGGTCCATGGGTTGTTTGTCATCATGAAATATTTTGTAAGGGTCCTTGGTTTGAAGTCCAAAATGACTTCATATAATGGAAATGATATGTCATATTTAAAGCCACGAGTTTAGGAGGTAGGTCTTGTCAAATCATGTTAATGAGCATGATCACATGTAATGAAGTTAGTGCAAGTTCTTGATGGTTCTTTATGTCATATGTACCTTGGAAATATCAAAATATGGGCACACTGTGCAAGTCACTTAAATGATATAAAGGGTATTTTCACTTCAAACAAGTATTATTCCCTTTCAAAACCTCTCCACATCAAATCCTACATCCTTATCCATCATATTTTATCCCTCTGCACACATTCTAGACCTGCAAGCTAGTTTCTTCCCTCTCAAGAAAGCTCCAAAATCCGCTGCTACGCAAACCATGTTTCATGCTACGCAAATGATGCATAGACTCTCACACTACGCAACTATTTTCATGTGCTCCTCGCTATGAAAATCCCAGTGCTAATGTTCCCGCTCCTCATCTCATACCCAGTCACCATCTATGATAAACACATCTAAAACCTGATAACCCATGCATTGATACATGGTTAAGTAACCTGCCTCTCACACAAGAAGGGTTTTCATACTGTTTTGAAACAAACCCTATCTCTGTTAGACTTGCTGCGCAAACTTACCTGTTAGATTTTGAGCACTCCTCTTCCTGCCACAAATTCACATCCATTTTACAGAGATATTCATTCAGTTATGACATCACAAGAGAAGAATAAACACATAGGAGGGAATGTGTTAAGGTATGAGCCACATAGCCTCAGTTTGGTGAAATCAAACCCTGCTTTCAGAGTTTATTTTGAGCAGGTCGGGTGCATTCAATTTTGTGAGAAAATTCAAGGATATAACCAACAACTGACAAAGGAGTTTTCCCTCAAATACAATGGTGTCTAGACAATAGTTATTGGAGTCATCTTCCCAGTGTCAGAGGGGACAATGGCTTCTGCTACAGAGATCCCAATCCTAGGGGAAAGATGGTTTAAAGGTATGCCTTTAGATTCTATGTTTTACATTGATTTCCTCAATCCTAAATACAAAAATCAGAAGATAGGAGCCACCATTCCTAGGGAGTATGTGCTAGAGCCTTATGATAAGCTTTTGAGGTTCATACAAAGATATTTTACTTGTGAGGGTAGGTTTGATAGGGTATACCAATACCATGTGAGACTCCTCATGCACTTCACATGGAAAAACCCTCTCAACTTACCTTTTTATCTGTATAGAATCTTAGGAAAGATGGCAAACAAGGTCCAAGCCAGGGCTAACCAACTTAAGAGTAGATTGTTCCACTTTTACTTAGTGAAGATACTAGTTGTTGAGGAAATCATAAAGATAAACAAGGACTGGGATTCTTTCTTGTCCTCAGCCAATATTCCCCTAGACCCCAAAAGAGATACCCCATTGTCTGTTGAAATATTGTCTCCTAGCAGCTCATGTCAAAAGGGAGAAAGTGTTGCAGAGAAAGGAAAACAAAATGAAGTTGAAGGCTCTCCTCTAAGACAAACAGTTCCAAAAAAGGGTAGGAAGGTGTTGTTTACTGATGAACCAAAAGAGACCTAGACACCCAGAAGTCCAACCACAAGTTAAACAACTAGAATAATTCCTACACCTACAGTGCAGACATAATATGTTGAGGTTGCGACTCAAGAGATGGATGAAGGCCAAACCAAATCAGGAGAGAAAGACTCATAATTTAGGGAAATGCAACAACAACTCATAGATGCTCAGCATGTGATTGCTCAGTTTTATCAAGAGAGCAGAGAGATGAAGAGGAATCTAACTAAGAGATGTTATGAGGAACAAACACCACATGTCAGGACAGATCCTAAAAGTGAAACATCCAAGGGAAAGGGAATTTTGAAAAACCCTGAGACCACAGTTGTGTCCAAGCCCACAACACCTCTGACAAGATCCTCAATGAAGAAGAATAGTATAGACATACAGGGAAAGAAAGAAACAAGTCAGAGACCTCCTACTTCACCCAAAGAAGGAGAAAATAACATAAGATGGCTTAATAAGCAGTTGAGGGAAGCTCAATATCAAATCATTCAGCTCAAGGAAGAAAAGAGGATATCAGATGATAGATCCATGAAACACTTTAAAGAATGCAAACCAACCAGAGAAAATGCCTTTGCATCCCTCTCCAATGCCCAGTCAAAATTGAAGAGAAATGTAGCCCTGTTCAGGCAAGTGGGAAATTTGAAGGTACAAATCTTAACACTAAGGAAGGAAAACATGCATCTTAAACAAAGGTTGCAATTGAATGATGAAGCCAGGAGAAGATTAGAACTACTTGCAGAAGAAGCATAAATATGACTGAAACAACTTCACATTTTTGCATTTTTTGGGAAAAAAGCCATTACAGTTGCAACCTAAATGGTGATTAAAGGAGGAAGAAAATTACCAAGGTTTAACATATTTCTATAAGAAACAATGTTTTTGAAATCCTTGTGCCTCTGATTCAAAAAAATATGATAGTATGAGGAAACCACTTGAAGTTAGTTGCATTTTTGACTGATAAGCAGGCATACATAGCACTTTTGTAGCGATCATGCACTACACAAATGTTGTATACACATATGATTGAAAAGGACAGTATAAAATTATTGATGTACCACACTAGAGGTCAAAACAGGTTTCAAATCGGTAGTTTCCACTTAGATCTGCACAAGTTTCAAGAAAACCAAGAGCGCTACGCAAACGCTCTAGGTAGCATTTGTGTAGCGCTAGCTCCAGTCTTCTACGCAAAGATGACAGGGCTACCTGACAGTGCACCAATTGTCTCGAAGGAGTCTCCAGATGCACCCGATGACTCATCCACACATCAGAATCAAATTTTTCTAAGATATTTGATTATATAATATACGTTTTGTTTTGCATTAAATATGGTCAAAACAAACTTACTATTTTTAGTAAATTCATTTGGAGTTGTTCTCTTCCAATGTAACCAGATCCACTATTGTAGTCGGCTGGAGCGCAACTCCTAGTAGCCTAGTTTAGCAAATAGGCTTCTATATATTTGATCATTTTGATGTAAAGAGGGGCGAGTTGGCAAAAGTATAGACATTTTGATTTTCATTGTAATTTTATGAATCTGATAGAAATACAAATGTAGAAGTCCTGAACTCTTTATGAAAAATATTCTATTGGTGGTGATCTGAAGATTGTACTCTTTTCTTTGTATGTATTTCTTGTGTCCTCACTTTCATCTTAACTTTTCTTCTGTTTAAATTGGAGAATTAAGGGTCTAGAACTCATCTAATGGTTCTCTAGGATTAATTGATTTAAACTATGTTTATCTTCTTAACTAAGGTCAGAATTCATCCTTCATGGTGCTATGATTATGTTATGTGTTTATGTTCTTCTTTCACCCTACATAATCAAAATCAAAACTGAAAGTTCATCACCTTATTTAGCCTTTGTTCCTCTCGGGAGTTCTATCTACCAATCATTTCTTTCTTATGTTTTCATGGGTTGACTCCATATCCCAAGAGATACTATACCTCCTTGCCAACAAACCTTGAAAAAACTATCTCAATCATCTAAACCTAGCCATCAGTTCAAAAAACAATCTATCTATCATAGATCAAGTCTCTGAGAGAGCCCTCTCTAGATTGGAAAGGCTAGTTTCCAGTCTTAAAGTTGGTTTGTAGGTTTTTTCCTCAACCAAAATAATTTACTCACTGATAACATCATCAAACCAATTAATGGAAGCTATGCAGGTATGAATTTGATGATTTATGTTGCTTAATTGTTGAAGAGAATTTAGGTAAGAATTTCCTCGGCCATAATTTAACATTCAAAGTGATAATATTATATGTTTCAAATGAATTCATTGGAGTGATTTACCATTCAGTATGGTAAATGTTGAAGGCTTGTAATACTTATAAAAATTATTTAAATTTAGAATGCATTCATATGACATAAAAATTATTTAAATTTAGAATGCATTCATATGACATAATAACATGTTAGGAATGTGTTTGTTATGGGTTAATAACCAAAGAAATAAGGGATATAAACCTGCTATAGAAATGAATTATGATAAAGAATCCATGTGGATGGAGGTTGGTTGAATTCCAACTCACCATGGCAAGGTGCCTAACATAAAATGCGGTAATCTGAAAATCAGATCTTGAGTGCATTGTGTGTAAATGTGGCTATGGACATTGTCACATTGGTTGAGTTATTATGAAGATTGAATGCATTATAGAAGTATATGGAAATAATGCATGTGTAAGAATAATAATTTCCTCCTATTTTATATGATTAGTGAACAAAAGTGATGCAATTGTTAATATGCATAATTTTTTAAAATTGTTTGTGTGCCACTGTAAATGTGCAATGAAAATATAATGTGCATGGAATGCTAACAATCTATTTAGTTGTGTGAAGTTGACATTTGTAGGAATATGGTCTTAGATATGGTAGCAAAGTAAGTCTATAAGGAAGGCCGATGCTTGTTGTTGTAAAAATCCAAACAATTATGAGGAGGGATCTCATACTTGTGGGATCTTAGTTCCTATATGGAATAGATATGAAAACGAATAGTGAAATTGGAAATATGTGGGTAACATATTTAAAAATATTTTATTGAAAATTGATGTAAAAATATCTCACGGTTATTGTATGCATGTGATACAGGTGAGATGACATATATTTAATGAAGGGATAGATGATGGATGCTAAAATAGAAAGCATGGGAAATGCCATTGTTGTGACATTGAACCCAGGATATGCCTTGATCTCCATTGAGATGAGTTATTCCATGTTGGATAAATCCAGATGGAGGCCTTGGTTGTAAGACTCTATAAGTATCGGTACTCTTCCCGTGCGAGGAAGCCTTGGAAATGATGGATCACCCGAGGGACTGTGTAAGGATTCCTGAGCCTGGAGGGTGAGTGAATGTAAGGAAGAGAAGACTTTAAGGCTTCATGTTACAATATAGTTGGGATCATGAGTGCATTGGGTGTGTCTAAAAAAATAATGAGACAAGTAAATTTGGCAGCCATGTAGATGGAAATCAATGAATTTCACAACCATACCACTGAAATTCCAAGAGTCTTGGAGAGGACTAGACTATAATTGATGTTTGGACTGCAACCTTTTTTCCAACACCAAATGACACCCAATAATTATATTATTGGTTTTGTGTTTGAGGTTAAAATGAGGGCATCCAAATGGTTGAGAAAGAAATAGGAAGTGTGTGGATGATTTGTTGAGGCATTGTCTATACCTACCAATTCACCATGGTGGAATTCATGACATTATTATGCAGTACTATGGAATTGGCACCATCGGTATTGGCACCACGATTCTTATTTTATTGATAATTAATTGTTGCATTATGAAAATCATGTAGTGTTGAAAATTGATAATGAAGGATAGTTTCATTATATTTTATATGCATACTAATTGAAGGTCATTGCGTTGTTGTTTGTTACAAATTCTGAGATCACTTTTTGAGTTGTTGAAAATGTTATAAAGATAGAATGATAATGCGCATGAGTACTGACAATTTGTTTGATTAAGTGTAAATTGAGAAAATTACAGGAAGAATGGTATTGGATATGGTATGGGTGTAATCCATAAGGAATACAACTTCCTCCTGTTGTAAGATCCAAGCATTATGAACAGAAATCTCATGCCTCGAAAAATTTGTTTTCCTGTGTAAAACAAATTTGGGAATTTATAATTAATTTTTTTTATATGATAATGGCTTGTTTGGATGAGTGAAAGGTTGAGGAAATTGTAGGAATAATGGTCTCAAGTATGGAACTACTATAATCCATAATAAATACTAATTCCCAATGTGGAGAAATCCAAACGAATTATGAGCAATAAGCTCATGCCTAGAAAATTTTGTTTTCCTGTATAAAATAGATTTGACATTTAAGGAGTAAGATTGCTATGATATTATCTCATGATGATTATATGTGTGTAATATATATGATATGTTGGATATTGAATATGGAAGCTTGGGAAGGAAAGCACCAAAAGGAAATCAAGCTCAATGACAAAGGTATGGAATGAAGTAAGTTTAGTGGACTTGTTGCAGCTAGAGTTCTTGGAGATGCAACTATGAAAACTTCCTCGCAGAGTGCACTAAATCCTTGAAGAGAAGGGGTACATCCTGAAAGACTGTAGATAAAATAAGGAGATAAACTCATTGGGTTGTGAAAGATAATGGGGAATGAGAGATTTTTTATTGGAATTGTTGTAAGAAATATAAATTGTGAAGATTCGTGTACATGTTTGGGACATAGTGCCCATGTTTGCATGTTTTTAGGATGGAGTGCCCATGTATATGAGAATTGGTTTGATTTCTTGTGCATATTAAAGGCCATAGAGTATAGATTTTTAATATCAAGAATATTAGTATAGTGTTTTGCACTAAGGAGAGTGCCAAAAATAAGGGGAGGGGGATGTAACATCCCTGGTTTTGATTCCTATGAACTAGAATGTATTATGTAAATGTGACATTAGGCTGGTGAGTTGGTATGTGGAAAGGTCGAGGCACATAGAAATGTAATACTTCAAATATATTAATAAAATTCATCGTTGGTTGTAGGATGGAAAAGGAGAAGAGAGATAGGGGGCTATGATTCCACGAGAGAGGGGGCTAAAGGAGCTAAGCCTTTTATTATTTTTTTTTTAATCAACCCATATGGGTTTTAGTTGGGAGAAGTGGTTACATGAGTTTCTTGGGGGAGGCCATGTGGTTCTTGAATTCAAGTAATTATATAAACCCTCTCTTGGAATGATTGATGGGTTAATCACTCATTTGGTTCTTCATTGATTTCTCTTCATTCCATGGGGGACATCCATTTTTCTGCTCATTATGTTGTTATCATTTTCCTCATTCTTTCTCATTCATGTGCTCTAGTTCTAGACATGGAAACAAATAGTTGCAAGTAGAGAGCCATTACTATTTCGACGATGGTTTAGTATGAATCTTCTTAATTACATGACCTAGTTTTATATTATTGATTAGTTAAAGAATGGAATATAATTTGAATCAGCCCAAGAGGGAGAATTTGGAAGTACCTGAGAAATGGGTACATTTCAAATGAGTATTTGAGAAAATCATTTTTGGTTTGTTGTTCTGGGTACCTTCAAATTGATATTTAGAGCTATGATTGTGCGTTTTGAGGTAGTGTGGCTCAACTGGGTGGTTGGGTACATTACATAACCCTTGTTGGTACCCCTTCAAGCAGTATCACATTAGAAAACACATGTACATGACCATTCACTCCCACGTACCCATGGGTATATCGAGAGTCCCATAGGTCTCCTAAAACCATTTGTAGATCAACCAATCGACCACCCGACTACTATAGTGGCATCAAGAAAAACACTCGGGAAGACTACTCTCGCATACCTCAGTAATCAGGTAGTACAACTAAGGGTACGATCGGGCCTCCTTAGTTTGAGCCCTGATATATTGGGCCAAGTAATACTATTGGACCTCATCAGTATATCAAAGAGTTATAGCACTAGGAAAACCCTTGTCTGTAGGAACCCTCAAATCCATAAAACTTGTTGTCATAATAAAATATAGTGGAAATTTTGTAGCACAACCCTACTTCCTGCATCTAGGTTGTGAAATTAATACATAATTTTAACTATTAAAAATTTGAGCATTATGTCACTGCAGTATTATTCATACAAGAGTGTAACTCTGTAGGAGTAAAATAAAAGAGTATAGTGGTCCCAACGACACCCTTATTTGGAACCTATCCCTCTCTTCACACTGATCAAAGTGGTACCCCTCACTCATAACCCTTTTTTTTCGTGGAACCACCTACCCTCCCCAACACTCTTATTTGGGACCTATTCCATTAGATTCAATTATCCACATTGATCGCAGTGTTACCCTTCACTCATAATCCCTTTTTGTATGAACCCACTGACCCAATTCTTGCCTTCTTATCTCCCTAATGGCCCAAACCCACAACCAAGAATTTGACAACCACATCCTTGCCTTGGACAATTCCCACACCTAGACCAAGAATGAAATCAAGGAAATCACTTCAAATATTACTACCCTCAATTCCAAATTTGACACCCTCTCTAAAAATGTGAAAAACTTGACAATGCTAATTACTCAATCACGAGACCCTAGCTCCTCTAAACAATCTTCACACAAAGAGGGAATTGACTCATCCTATTCTACAGAATTTCATTCTAACCCCCTTCATCATGAACTACATCTTCGTAAATTTGAGGTGAATAAATTTGAAGGCTCAGACCCCACGGGTTGGGTCACTAAAATTGAACATTATTTTTCCTTGAATGGAATTACTGATGATTTGATCAAACTTTGTATCGGTGTCCTTTATTTGGATCACGAACATTGGCAATGGTGGAAATGGTGTAAAAATTCACACAGAGGGTATATTGCTTGGACCCAGTTTATTGTAGACCTTTATGAATGCTTGGACACCAACACACATCTTTTGGGTCATTTGACCAAGCTTAAACAATCGCGTACAATGGAAAAATACATCATTTTGTTTTAGCAATTGGCTTTACAAATGGAAGGCATGTTGTGAGTGCTTTATTAGTGGTCTTAAGGATGTCATTCAATCCCAAATAACAAATCCCTTCTTTATTCCCCACTCTCGACCCACAAATCTCACCCCTCCTTTCCCTCCTCTTAAGATCCATAAATTAACTAGGGAAGAAATGGTTGAATGTCAACTTAAGGGTCTTTTCTATAACTGCGATGAAAAACATTTTCCATGGCACAAGTGTAAGGATAAAAATATATTTATGGGAATTTATGAGGACATTTTTGAAGAGGATGGAAATGTTTCCCATTCTGAAGATCTGCCCTAAGTTAATGATCATAACCCACCCTCTAATCTACCAAAATTTGAACTGATTATCTATCTAAATGAACTCACCAGTATTTGTACTCCCCAAACCATTAAGTTAATTGGTTATCTCAAGCATCATAAATTCATTATCCTAGTCAACAGTGGAAACACTCATAATTTTATTCATCGTCGAATT
The DNA here is from genome assembly GCA_009831015.1 of Picea engelmannii. Lineage (NCBI taxonomy): Eukaryota > Viridiplantae > Streptophyta > Pinopsida > Pinales > Pinaceae > Picea > Picea engelmannii. The sequence continues at coordinate 619,882 of ML780533.1, read as the reverse complement.
TCTCAAGAGACCATGTGTTATATACGTCTAGTAAATAATTTTCAAATCATGATTGGTAATGTTGGTTCCATGAAATGTAGGGGTCATTGTGAAAATGTGCACCTGCAAATTGGTGATTATCACCTTAAATCTCACATGTTTTCTATTGACATGGGTGATTGAAACATTGTTCTAGGTGTTGAATGGTTACGCACACTAGGCCCTATCACCATGGAATTCAAGGAATTAACCATGAGTTTCCAATAGGATGGACAACAATACTAGTTCCAAGGCAATACAATAGGTTCCCTTGAGATCATTAGTTCACACCAAATGGAGAAACTACTCAAAAATGTCCATTCCAACATTATTTCCCAACTCCTTTCCATTCACGCATTTGAGACCCCCTCACCTACTATTCATACCGACACACAATCTATCCTCTCCAAACACCAATCTATTTTTGACAATCCCCAAGGACTTTCCCCTTCCTGTGGCACCTGTGATAATTCCATATCACTTGTCCTTGGTAGTCTTCCTCCCAATGCTCACCCTTATCTTCACCCATTTTCCCAAAAAAATGAAATTAAGAAAATTGTTCAAGAATTGTTAGTGGTGGGGGTTATTCATCCTAGTACCATCCCTTATTATTCTCCTATCGCCATGGTACTCAAGAAATAAGGTATGTGGTGTATGTGCCATGTTTTTCGATCCGTCAACAAAATTACAATTAAATATAAATTTCCCATTCCTTTCATTGATTACCTTTTGGATGAACTGAGTGGTGGTCAGTTCTTTACCAAACTTGATCTATGTTTTGGCTACCACCAGATGCATATGAAAGAGGCCAGTAATCCCAAAAAATCATTTTCAACTCATGAAGGCCATAAGGAGTTCTTGGTCATGCCATTCATCCTATGTAATGCACCCTCTACTTTCCAAAGTCTCATGAACCATGTCTTCCACCCTTTCCTCCGTCAATTTGTATTGGTCTAGGGATGAACCATGGTACTACTTGCATGAATCCCTTTGAGGCAATCTATGGTCAAAATCCACCTTCTATACTATGCTACCTGCCCGATTTCAGCAAGGTATAGAACTTAGAAAAAATCCTTACATCCCAAGTTTTTATTCTACGTACTCTCAAAGAGAGTTTTTTCATGGATCATCATTACATGAAGAAACAAGTTGATTAGGGTCGTTTAGAATGACAATTTGCTAAAGAGGACCAATTGTTTCTTCATATGCATCCTTATAAGAAACCATCCCTCAAAGTATATCATTTCCATAAAATTGCTCCAAAGTCTTATGTCCCTTATAAAATACTCAAGTGTGTGGGGCCCATGTCTTACAAGTTAGCTCTCCCCAATCACTCTAAGCTCCATCTAGTTTTTCATGTTTCCTGCTTAAATAAAGTTATTGGAACCAAGTGCTAGATTCAAACCAATCTCCCTAAATTGGATGAATAAGGATCCATTTGGTTGCAACCCCATGCAATCTTGGATCAATGAGGGTGTCATCTCTGCCAGTGCACAATCAAGGACATTTTAGTACAATGGAAGGATACACAACCTAATGATGCCACATGGGATTCAACTACCATTCTGTAATAGTTTCCCCATCTCAAGCCTTGAGGACAAGGATGTTTTTTCAAGGGGGGTGGCATGTTAGGGTCCTAACCTTCCAAACCCCTCAAGTAGATAGAATAATATGTTTTCTATGTAATAAAGGTTGAAATTAGTAAATAAGGCTTATGTAATAATGTGAACACATCTAATGTAAGAAGAATTACTAGAACGATCTGCCTCTACAAAGTTCTTCCTTTAGAATGTTATCTACAAGATAGAAATAGTATAAATAGGGGTAGAAAGCATGGAAATGTTTTGTCTTGAGAATCATTTTGTACTTGAGCTCTTCTCTGTTGGAGGTTTCCCCCTCAAAAAGGAAAGTGAAATTGGGTATCGAGATAATAAATATATAATTTATGGAATCAATTGTGTCATTGTTTTCTCTATTTTGTTCTTTCTGCTAACCATTGTTATAATAGTCATATTTCTACTCTGCATACTATCATTCAGTACCTTACAATCTAACTCTACTTCACCAATAAAATATGCACTTATAGCAAACTTGATCTTACACTGTTTAGTGACTTTGATCTCTGCATCCTTATTCAGCCATCACAATAGATATGGGTTCAAATGACTGTGAACCTCCAACCCAAGATTTTCAACCAAATCATCTACTATGAGATTGGCATGTGAGCCAGAATCAAATAGAGCATTTACCTTGGTAATTTTGACCTAGATCTTAATACAAAAGCGTTTTTCATCTCCTTCTCTTCCTTATGATGAAGGATATTGAGATTCACCTCCTTCTACACCAAAGCGCAAACAATCTTCTAATCCACATCTGAGTTACGACCTATCATTTCATATTCCCTATTCAAACTTTACACTTTTAAGAATAATAAAAGTGAGAAGGGTATGTTACAAAATACAGTACTCATGAGACTTCCTAAAGTTCCATTTTATCCCTATATTCTTTCCACAATCCATAATCTTTCAAGATTGTTTCTAGCCTACTTAGTTGCATCTTCTCCAAATCCATCTCACAATCGCAGATCTTAGTTGTAACTTCCAGTTTTAAACCTTTCTCGACATTATTTATAAATTATTTGGCCAATGTGATTAGTCTTGTTGGTTTCATCAATTGTTCCTTCAAGAATTCTTTGTCCACTTCTTTACTATGCTCAATAGATTCTTGGCTAGCATCCCTTTTGGACTTATGCTATCCTTACTTCACCAAGGGTTTCATCATTAGGGTTTGGCATAACTTCCATCTCGAATTATTCCAATAAATCATATGAGGCATTCCATAATCTCTTGCGGGCTTTGGTTACTGTCTTATGAATGATTTTAATGTATTCTAGGAGGGGTTTTCAGGTATCAAACAAGACTTGGTCTTTTATCCTTTTTCTGGCATTGTAGATTGGAAAGGTACTTTATGGGCTATGATATATATTTTTCTAATAAATAGTTATGTCAAAGAAATATTGATCCATCTAATATCTATCCTTCATTTATTCCATCTAGTCTTCAGAATTGATATGATCATCCATGTTTCTCTTAATATCATTCAGTACACAAAAACACTTCTTGTGTACCATTCTAAACTCTTCAATGGTATCTTTGGCTTCTTATTTTATGGTTTCCAAGATAATATCTCGTGTATGACTTTATTCTAGATCTTTTTTAAGTCTCTCGTTATCTTGTTCCATCCCTAGGTTTTTATGCTCCAATTTTTCTATGAACTTGCTGCCCTCCATACATTCTTCCTGCAAATTGACTATCTCCTGTGCATAATTGGCTTTCATCTGTTTTGTTTCTTGAGAATGTGTCAACATAATGGCATCTAGTTCTCCCTTGTGTAGAACTTTAACGATGTGGATATTTCTCTCGAATTATGTATTCATTTTCTCAGACTGAATTTTCAATACTTTTTCCATCTCTTCTTTGTGAATATTATTTGTTGTACTTACTTCTCTTTTAACTCATCAATAATATTGTCTCTCTGTGTTTTCAACATTTCTTCCAATTCAACCATTCTAGCTTGTGAGGTGTCCAATGCAACAATTAGGTCATATACTGAGATTGCATTTGCTCCTGCAATTGCATTAAGAGCTAAAGAAGTCGTAGGGAATTTTAGTTGGGGTATAGGCCTTCCTTCCATTCAATGGACCTCTTGGAGGTCCTCTGGATGCGAGTTGTTTCTCCCCTCTATTGATATAAAAAATAGAAAGTTTCAAAATCAACATCTCAACCTCACGTGAGGCTAGGAGGGAAGAGGCGGGAATATTACCCTAAGTTTTAAGCCCCAAATACAAAGCACATTACACTCTATGGAAAAGAGTCTAAACATGAATATTCTCCTTATGATTTTATAAATATTTGATTTTTATTTTATTTTGCAACTTATAAGATTTTGTAATTTTCTTTTGTAAGTGAAATGCAATTTAAATAAAATTCGAGTGAATAATAAAATTACAAATGCAAAACTAAAAGAAAATTAAACAACCTAAACTAAAAGGTTGAGTATTTACAAGAAAACCCTAAAGAATGTTAAACATAAGATAAAGATGAATTAGTGTGAAAATAACACAAATGTTAAAGTGAGATACTAAATAAAATAAAGAAAACTAAATATTAGTCAATATTTAGGAGAACTTAACAAAGTGAAAAGAAATTGTATACTTCCTTGATTGTTTACTTAATTAATCAAATGGGAGGCTTCTTGATGTGTATTTATATTATTCCAAGTAACTCTTTTATTTGACTTTGACCTGACCTGTAACTTATTGTTTGCAACAACTTTTCTCTTTTAATTAATTCTGGGGCCAACTTGTAACTTCTTGTTGTAACCATTTAGGGGTTTGTAACCATACTTTGGGGATTCATATTTAAGAGGGTATAACTTCTCAACCGTGAGGAACCATGTGGAATACCACCTACCATTGGAAACAACCTGATGAGGATTATCCATCTATGAGAGTTCTGAATGCATTTGTAATGTCCTTCACCCTCTTTTTCTCCAATCGACTTTGTGCTTCATGGCAATTCCTCCAGGGCTTCATAACTACTTAACGACTTAACCATACTTCAGTGGATTCTTGTAGACTTATTCAAATCACCTTCCCATGAGGGCTACGATTAGAGATATTCCATAAGAGGACCACTTTGGAAAATTCTTCAATTACACCCATTACTTCTAGAGACTTCCAAACTTGCTTCAAGACTTATTCTAGGGTTGACATCAATGAAAAACTAATTTACAACATTGACATCAATGAAAACTAAATTTACAACAATATCCCCCTTTGGAATTGATGGCAACACTCATACTCCCCCTGTGATCATTGCTCCCCATGTCTTCATGCTTATGAAATTTATCTCCCCCTTTGACATCAATGACAAAGGGTAACTTCCCTGATAATATACCTTCTTTACTTATGATCTTTCTCTCCTACTTTTGTCATTTATCTCCCCCTGTCTTCTTTTCCATATGTTGTGTAGATCAAGGTGGGGATTCTTGTATATGCTTCATGTCTCTCTTCTGTGGCTTCTTTTCCATCGGTACTTCCTGGTGTAATCCACTGATGTATATTAAAATCGTTCATGTTAGGTTTCCTTCATCACTTGAATTCAAATATTCGTGTATTTTCATGTATTCATTGAGATGACATCAATTACAATCATTCAAAAATATTCCCTTGATAGTATAACTCCTCATGATAGTTTCTCTCCCCTATCTTGTTGTGCCTCTCACGACTTTCCTTTCTATGACTAGTTGGTTCCACCTATCAATATGCTTCTTTTCTAAGTCATATGTTTTTCTAAATTCCTCTTGATGAAAATGCCAATGAGTCTTTCTGCAATTCCTCTTGATCTCATGATTTCATCCATTGTCATGTATCTTCTTTGGTTCATGTCAAGTATTATCTTCTAGACCTATCAAATATATCATGAATTCATCTATGTCCATACATCACAAAAGTATCCATGACTCTGCTACTAAAGTGCATACAATGCTAACCCATATGTCACTTTACTTCTCTGTTTCAATTGATCACCACATATTCCTTCTTCTCAAGTTGAATCAAATATGTCCACTAGTATGCTCTATCTTCAAACCAAACTCTACAAGTCTGTAACAAGTACACATTATTTAATCTATACTGAATATATCCCTTCTTGAATACAATCTTGGAATCCTCTATACGATCATGAGTCTTTGTCTCAAAAGTGTGCAGATGATATTCCTCATAACTGTCAACTGACCTCTTCATACCTGCATAGGGATGTGTTCTGAAAATTGCTCCTTAATCAACCAATCTGTCACGAAACATTTTGTACCTATGCCATCAAACCATTCATAATTTGCCTGCAAAATAGTTCACCAATCTGTAATAGTTGCTACTTAGACTCCCCCTCTTCAATATTTACATTATTGAGAGTCTCCAAGATGGATGGCTTAGAACAATATGTAAGGATACTATGTTGTGGGGTAATCATTCAGAATTCTGACATCTTCCTCTTTACCTATAGATTCATCATGATCTGACACATCTGCAAATCTTGTGAGTATTATCTATGGGATTTTTCCATTCACTTGTTCTTCTTGTTTTCTTCTCCAAACCTTCTTGTACCCGATATCAATGTTTTCCTTTATGGAAGACTTCATCATGCTTCTACAGTCACGAACTATATGTCCATATTTTGGGTATTTATAACATTCAATATTGTGGGGGGGCACATTAAATTATCTTTCTTTAACATTTCTTCCATATGCTCTGCAATCTACAACTTTATGTCCAAAGTTATTACAAGTAAAACAATAACCCAAAAGTAAACTTTGATACCCAGAAGCAAATGGTCCTCTTTGTGATGTAGTCCTTCTGAATTCATGCCTTAGTTTATCACGATCTTCTCTTCTATTGTTTCCTTCACAATTATTGAAGCTTCTTTGATACCTGAAGGTGAAAGCATTATGAAACCATTCAAGTTGGTGTATGGACAAGAAGCAGTGGTGCCATTAGAATTTTTGGTACCTAGTATGTGTGTTGTAGCAATCACTAACATGGCAGAATGAGGTGCAGTATAAGAAAGGATAAGTCAAATGATGGTGATGGAAGAAGATAGGATTCTAGTAGGATTTCACCAAGAAGTCAAAAAAGAAAGGGACAAAACTTGGCATGATAGACATATTAAAAGGAAGATTTTCAAGGAGGGAGATCTAGTCTTGGTGTATGACAGTAAATTTTTTCAGCACCCAGGAAAGTTCAGAATGCATTGGTTGGGAACATACGAAGTGAAGACTATCACATATGGGGGAGTTGTACAATTGAAATATTTAGGAGGTACAAAAATTATAGGAATGATCAATGGGAGTCAACTGAAACTTTATAGGGACAATCTACCTCCTAGTACTTAGAAATTCACCACGCAGTAAAGAGATATGCATATAGTGTAGTATGAAAAACAAAAAAGAGAAGATTGTGCCATACATAAGAAGACTGTGCACAACAAAAATGGGGTTACCGCGTTGGACATCAGAAAACAACGCGCATCGAAAATGGACTTAGCACAAAAAAAATAAAGAGTCAATGCGCAACGCCTAAACAACATACTGCGCACTTGGAAAACTCAGCGTGCCGGAAAAAGGACCAACGGTCAGAAAAGGAAAAAAATTGAAAAATGGTGGTTGTTGGGGTCCTATAATTATAGGCAACTCGATTCTTCGACTGTGGATTTGGCATTTCCCCCTTGATGAAGACTTTTGGCTCAGTTGACCCCCTTTTTTCCCCTCCATCCATTTCGCCCGATCCTCCATCATCATGTTGCATCCTTCATCCTCCGCTGCGCCTTCTATCCCTTGTCTTTTCAACCCATTGAGTACGCCTCACCCGCCTTCCATCCATGAATAAATGAACTTAGGATAATGAACGAATAATGTTAAAGGGTTAGTGACATTCTCTAATACTTGTTAGCCTAACAAAGTTGTTTTGATAGAATAATTTAAAATAAAATAATTGTTAGACTAACTATTAATTAATTAATGATTAATTAATAATTAGTTAGTTTAATAAGTAGGTTAGTTTTTAGATTAAATAAAACAATTAAAAAATATAAAACATATATAAAAAACAAAATATAAAATATAAAACAAATAAAAAACATAAACAAAAACAAAAATAAAATAAATAAACAAAAACATAAAACAAAACTTAACACATAACAAAAACATATAATAAAAAATATCAAAAAAAAAAAA
>ML780533.1:568499-588856 GCA_009831015.1 Picea engelmannii | reverse complement strand
CACATGTGGACAAAATAAAATGAATTTGGTTAAAGTCAATGTAAAAACTAATGTTTGACCTAAAATAAAGGATTTGGTCATAAATTGTGCCAAAATAAGACTTGGGTTTCCTCTATAAATAAGAGGAAAGTATTTTTCATTTTTCATAATTGATGCTTGAGACATTTCTTTCTCTCTCTCTCTCTCTCTCTCTCTCTCTCTCTCTCTCTCTCTCTCTCTCTCTCTCTCTCTCTCAAATTTTAGCCCTCTCTCTTATGCATGCGACTTGTCTTTTTGGGGAAAATTTTCATGTGATTTTTCTTGGAGGTGGATATTTTCACTTTTGGAGGATGGTTTGTGACCTAGGATACTTCTTGGATGATATTTCTTGCAGGTTTGTTGGTGTTTAAGGTTAATTTGCTACAACTTTCTTGGATTATTTTTCTTGAAGAAACCTTAGGAGGGTCAGGATTGTATATCCCCTCCTTCAAGACATTTATCTTTGTGAAAGAAGGCCATTCAAGGATTGATTTGATGGTTAGGAGTGTCTATCCCCTTGAATCCCTCATTTTCTATGGTTTTAAGACTAGGGGTTAGGATGGTCTATCCACCTAGTTTCTAAAAACCTAGTTTCCCATCAACTAGAAAGCTAGGTGATTAATATTAGAAGTACGGATCGGATTATAAGGGTTTAATTCCAAGGTTTAAGTCCTATATTATTATCCATTTAACTTATTTTTGATGTTATGACTCCATTACCCAATAGACAAGACACTAGTTTCACTGGAGAACGTAAAATTATGCATTGAGAAATGTGAAATTTGTTCTCTTGTAATCTTTCAATTGTTAGATAAATCACTCTTACTCTAAGTTATATTTTCATGTTAAAATGTATTGATTTATTGGGTTATTTATTTCTGTTGTAATTAATTGAATGTTATAGACATTAGGGATGCAACAAACCTTCTCTTACTCAATTTTTTAGTTACTTTTTCACCATATAAAATTGTGATTGAATAGTACAAATTGATCTACTCTTCAAGGGTTGTAGATTGGCATGTTTATTTTGTAATTTTTGTGGTGAAAACGTGTTGCCGTAACAAATTATTGCTACATCCATCTAGGTCTGATTATATTTTTTTGATAACACTTGCATACATACCATCTCAACCATCAAAGTTGTGGTTTAAATATTGAAAATTTATCTACTAGTCACGGGCCTTCATTTGCTAACATTTGTTAGTAATTATGTAAATTCTTGCAACTGTTACTATTTTCTCTTGTTGATATATACTATTAGCTATTGCAAATTTTGGGACAACAAGGCTTCTTGTTGTTTTACCTAGTATTCTTTGGTTTAACTTCATGATTTTTGGTCTTGGGATAATTTCTCTAACATTGGTTTCACAGGTTATTGATCAACTTTCCTCTCTTCTCTTCCAAAGTCATCATTCTCCAAACCCTAAGCACTCTCATCTAGTGACCAAAGGAGAGATCCTTTACAAATCATTGCCTTGTAATATACATCCCCCAAGATCACCCAAGACTCCTCCCTTGTGGTGAAATCATTCATCACTAAAACAAGGGGAGTAATTGCTAAGGTGACAATGGTTCTTACTCCTAGTTGTGTCACACTAGTGACACTTGTGGTTGGATTTTCCCAAGCGACAGTTTGTGCGATAAAAAAAATTGATGTCATTTTGGGGGAGGATTTTGAATCCTTTCTTATACCTTAAATACACTTGGCAATCCTTTCCCAAATCATTTATCCAAAGATTTCTTGGCTACTCCACAGAGGAAAGTTACCGTTGACTTTTGATGAGCTTCACATAAGTTCATCTGGAGACTCCACTGATATATCATGGAAGAATATTGTTATCCAAATGAATTCCATCCAGGGTGTGGAATGGTATCCCAAAGTTTGATGGTGATCCATTTTCGGTTGTTTCACATATTGTCAAATTTACCGAATATATTAGTGAGCATGATATAATCGAGGATGATGTTATGAAGCAATTATTCTTATTATATTTAGATGAGAAACAGAGGAATTTGATCAAGAATTCTTGTGTCAAAAAGGGCATATCGTCTACAACCATCTTTATTCGATAATTCCTCAAGTATTGTGGGCTTAAATCCCAACAATTTGAAGATATTATTCAGGACCTTGAGGATGCCTTTCAGAGAGAATAACTTCCATTGAACCCGATTGAAAGTTTGAGGGAAGTTTCTTCCGTGAAACCTATTGAAAATAATGAAAATATAGTTGAGGATCAAGAAGCCAAGGACAATCATAAAAAGTATAGACTACTGAGAATGATTTGATTGATATCCTTGATGACCAAGTTTTCAAATACATTATTGAAGAATATCATAAATATTACATACATATAGTTGAAAGATTGATGATGTACACTTCTTGATTGAGATTTGTGCTCAAAGACAGGAAAGGTTTGATACCATATTCTCACCTTAATATTTGGATGATCCAGGTATTTGGAAGCCTAATAATGATATGAGAGATTGGTCTCACCCTTTCAGGGATGAATTGTCACAGTACACTCATGATGATTTTCAGTCATACCTTGGGATTTTGATGCATATCCTTTTGAGCACTCAGATTTTTTATATGATGAATATTTTCAAGAACCTTTGTGCTCAAATTTTGATGGATAAAAGGTCATGGCCAGCCCAGAGAAATCAAAGTCTCGCGCTACAAATCAACATTTTTTTCATCTTGGGAATTTTTGCAGGGATGTGCATATGAAGAGTCGACATATTTTGAGTGTCGAGAAAGATTATTTATTTAGACCTAAGTTTGGCCCTTATCTCCAATATTCTTCTTTGTGAAATAATGGAGTTTTATTTAGATCTCTCATCTCCTCTCAGCCTTCAAAGAGTAGTGATATTCTAAGTGAGGAAAAAAATGAGTCATCATCTATATGTGGTATCCCTATTCAAAGATGGATTGATCAAGATCGTGGCTAAGATTTCCAACATGATTTTTTCCCTCCCTCCCACCTCCATGAGTTTCACTTGATGATTGATTGTATATTTATTTATGCTTATGATCATGTTTTGCTTAAATTGTCTTTGATATGGTTTATAATTAATCAAAAGAGAAGGTAGTTTGATGAGATGCTTGGGTGGTTCCATTGGTTCTATGATTTCTCCTAACGTCTACGGGATTTGTGCCTCAGGTAGGTAGGTACAGGTCATTTGCATTCCTACATATCATTTGTACCATAGTTGCATATGCATGTCATGATAGTATAATTGTGTTTTCTTTGATTTGCATACATATGCTCAATTTACATATTAGTCTTCTTGCATCCTTTCATGTTTTTGTGTTATATTCATATGATTTTCATACTCATATTGACATGTTGGAATAAAAATTTCATAATTTTTGTTTTCTTTTCAAGTTTTTCTCAAGATTTGTGATTGCAAATTTTTCCATATGAATAAAGGGGTGAGTTACACCAAACCCCGATATTTTACCTTTTTTCGTGAGTGTGTGTAGGCACAGGTCATACTAGGATATGTTGAGGTTATCATGCACTCTACGTTGAGCACATGTCCCCATGTAGGAGCCATATTCTACCCCCCTAGCCTAGGGGTAACTAAGTATATGATATATCGAGGCCCACGTGTAGTAGACATGAGTGTCGAGAGCTAGATGGGAAGAACAATCCACATAGCCCCTCTTCTTCACCATGCTTCACCATCACCATCAACAACAGAGCAGTTTCCACCACACTATCCTAGTCCAAGAGGACAACAACTCTTGCTTCACGAGGTAACTATTCAAGTCTCATGGTAAGTTTCATTTTAATATTTGAGACATTCATATAAGTTTTAGAGGATTCTTTCTTATTATGAAACATTTGCTCGAAAGTTATGATTTTCACCATCTTTTACTTTGGTGGTTATCCTGGGGTTCTAGTAAGTTAGCCACCCCCATGGAAAGGGATGATACTAGGGGTTCTTCTTGATGAGCCATCATTCCATTCTCAATCATATTTTATCACTTTCCATTTGTATTCCCCTCGTGTCCTCATCTTTTTGGTTCCAGGGTTACATGTACCCAAAAAATGGGCTTGTACCTCATTCTCTTATGGGAAGAGATGCTAAAGTCCCAAAGGTTTTTGCATCTAGTTTCAATGAACAAATAAAAATAAAGAGAAGCCATGATCAAAATGCAGTGGCAGGGACTTATTTATCATATGTGGAAAAAATCAAATGAATTTGGTTAAAGTCAATGTAAAAACACAATGTTTGACCTAAAATTAAGGATTTGGTTGTAAATTGGACCAAACTAGGACTTGTGTTTCCTCTATAAATAAGAGTAAAGTCATTTTCATTTTTCATAATTGATACTTGAGACATTTCTCTCTCTCTCAAAAAAAATTTGGCCCTCTCTCTTGTACATGCGACTTGTCTTTTTGGGGAAAATTTTAATGTGATTTTTCTTGGAAATGGATCTTTTCACTTTTGGAGGATGGTTTGTGACCTAAGATACTTATTGGATGATATTTCTTGTAGGTTTGATGGTGTTTAAGGTTAATTTGTTGCAAATTTCTTGGATTATTTTTCCTGAAGAAACCCTAGGAGGATTAAGATTGTCTATCCCCTTCTTCAAGCCATTTTTCTTTGTGAAAGGAGGCCATTCAAGGATCCATTTGAGGCTTAGAAGTGTCTATCCCTCAAATCCCCTCTTGTCTTGGGTTTTAATACTAGGGGTTAGGATGATCTATCCCCCTATTTTCTAAAAACTTAGTTTCCCATCAACTAGCAAGCTAGATGACTAATATTAGAAGTATGACTTGACTTATAATGGTTTAAGTCCAAGGTTTAAGTCTTCTATTATTATCCATTTAAATTCCTTTTTATGTTATGACTCCATTACCCAATAGACAAGGAACTATTTGCATTGGAGAATGTAACATTATGAATTGAGAAACATGAAATTTGATCTCTTGTAATCTTTCAATTGTTAGATAAATATCTCTCAATCTAAGATATATTTTCATGTTAAAACATATTGATTCCTTGGGGTATTTATTTATGCTCTAATTAATTGAATGTTACATCCATTAGATCTGAAACAAACCTTCTCTTACTCAATTATTTCCTAACTTTTTCACCACATAAAATTGTGTTTGACTAGTGAAAATGGATCTACTCCTCAAGGGCTATAGATTGGCATGCTTATTTTCTAATTTCTATGGTGAAAAATTGTCATTGTAGAAAATGATTGCTACAACCATATAGGGCTGATTATGTTTTTATGATAACACTTGCGTACATCCCATCTCAACCGTCAAAGTTATGGTTTAAATATTAAAAATTTATCTAATAGTCACAAGCCGTAATTTGCTATCATTTGTTAGTAATTTTGATGGTAAATTCTTGCAGCTGTTATTATTTTCTCTTGTTGATATGTACTATTATCTGCTGCAAATTTTGGGACAGAAAGGCTTCTTGCTATTTTCCCTAGTGTTATGGGGTTTAACTTCATGATTTTTGGTCATGGGATATTGGCTCTAACAATGGTTTTGCAGGTTATCGATCAACTTACCTCTCTTCTCTTCCAAAGTCATCATTCTCCAAACCCTAAGCACTCTCATCTAGTGACCAAAGGAGGGATCATTTACAAACCCTTGCCTTGTACTCTTCATCCTCCCAAGGTCACCCAGGAAGCATCCCTTGTGTTGAAATCATTCATCACTAAAATGAGGGGAGTAATTTCTTAGGTGATGGTTCTTACTCCCAGTTGTGTCACACTAGTGATGCTTGTGGTTTAATTTGACCAAGCAACAATTTGTGTGATAACATACCTTATGGGGTAAGTGATGAGCAAACGGATTCATAAATTAACAAAACTGTACAAGTCTATTCTAAAAATATTTTCAAAACTCAAAAGGAAAGTGAAAAAATCAAAGAAACCTAATATGTACAAAAATACATCACCAAAGGTGATTAGGAGAAGTACGTTTTAAGCATTTGATCATTAACAAGGAGCTCCTCCATTTCTCCCTCCAATGTTTTGATTCTGAAAGTTCCTGACCCAATTTTCTCATGAATTTGATATGGTCCTAGCCACATTTTGTGGAATTTATTTATCTAGGTGGATATCAGTGGTCACCCACCTATTCCAACTAGATAAAAACAATCTTCTAGAAAATTACTATTTTTAGCAGTTTTTCGGTTCTTAAACTTCTGGGGCTATTTTGAGGGCCTAAATGAAGTTTTTTCAGCATCAACACCTCAATGATACGAAAGGCTCTCATTGATCCCCCAAAATGAATCTCCTCTATGATATCTTTCTAATGAGCTATCATGCACCCAAAACGGAGATCATATGCCAAAGTTACGCCCTCGAGAAGTTGATACACCAAACTTCCCAAAACGGGGTCCACAAAATTGTTTGATTTTCATCTTCTAGGGTTAGGGTTTTGGATTTTATTTATGTGAAAAATAAATTTAGAACCTCATTGTAATCATCTTCTTGTGAATGTGAGTAGTCGTCACATCTCTTCTCAGAGATAAGCTGCCACCATTCTAGCGAGTCTTTCACTCTGTATTTCTATAGTTTTGTACATTTTGCTCATTAATAGAAATTGTGTATTATTGTATTTTTGTGTTTATTGTTATATCTATGTTATATCTCTGTTATATTATTGGATATACGATATATCTCTGTACATTTATTTATTATATCTCCTCTCTCATTTCGTGCCGAAAATAATCTGGATCAATGGTATCAAAGCAGGCTACTCTTGATCATTTTTCAGTGCATGTCCTCGACGAGGTTCGAGTATAGAAAGTTGGGTCTCGAGCTTGTCTCTCTTGAGGAAAATTGCTCCTGCACGCCCAAGAAACCCTCCATGGCAGAAGAAAATAAAAGTGATGGAGCAAAATATTCTATCAATATGTTTCTTGAGAAAGCTCTCACGCGACAGAGGGACAAAATGATGGAGAATTTTTCCCACATCCTTCAACGCATGCCGATAAAAGCAGGCATTGTTTCATCAAGTGACCACTTTGGAAGCACCTCTCCTTTCAACATACAAGTCAATTTTGATATTCTCGTATTTGAAGGACAAAATGATGCAGATGCCCTAGAAAAATGGTTAAATCTGCTAGAAGGTTATTTCTTTGTTAATAATTTCTCTAACATTGAAAAGATCACCTTCGCACTCTTTAAGGCTCTCCCCCATGTCAAACATTGGTGGGAGACTTACTAGGAGAAAAATTCCTTAGAGAATTCTGGAATATATGGGGCCAAGCCCACTTGGGATTTTTTTGTGGATGCAGTCAAGGAACAATATTTCCCTATTGGAAACCATGACGACTAGTACATAAGATGGACCATGCTACACCAAGAGAGGGACCAGGAAGTAACGGAGTTCACCAATACCTTCCATACCTTGCGCACAAAGCTAGGTATCAATGATTCTGAGTGGAATTTGGTTCTAAAATACCATGGGGCTCTACACAGATACATCCAAACTGAAATGGATTTTATGGGCATCTGATCACTGGTGATACTTATCGATATGTTGTTAAAATTGAGAAGAAATTTAAGCACAAGAAAAAGAAGGAGTTTAGGTCTAAAAATCCGCAACAACCAAAGCATGATAAAGATGGCCCTAACAAACAACCTCTAGAAAACTAGTCCAAGCCATAGGAAAGGAAGGGTAACAGAAAGACAAAGAAGGACACTAGAAAGTGGTGTGATTTCCACAAAATCCCCTAGCACAGCATTGATGAATGTCACTCAAAACATTCATTGGTGGTCGATATCAAAGACAAGGATCTGAACCTTGATTTGGAATCTGATTCAAAAAATAATTGGAAAGACAAATCATCGATGCAAACCCCATTGTTATTTCCGCGACCGCAACAATTCAACCAGGAGAACCAATAGATCTTGAAGAGGGGGAGCACCTTTTTCATTCACAAATGTGGGTGAAGGGGACCCCGCTGTATTTTATTATTGATCGTGAAAGCCAGAAGAACCTCATCTCAGCAAAGGTCATAAAAAAATTGGGATTATCAACGAAATTGTTGGCCCTTGACCAAGTTTTGGGAGATCCTTGGTCAAGTTTGACCTATTTTGGGACTTCGACAGCCTGTCGAAGAAGGAGCGCAAGACGAAGCAGATATCACGGGATCTCGGCCCCTTTTTGGGTCCTTTTTGGGATTTGGGAATATGTAACGAATATGGGATATCGGCCCATGGGTTTACCCATGTTTAGGCCTATTTTGTATGTATAAATAGAAGGCTAGGCAATGTAAGAAGAAGTGTGCAAGTTGGCTAAGTGATAAGAGATGGATCAGTGTGATAAAGAATCATAAGGCTTCGTGCATACTATGTGAGACGTGCAGAGTTAAGTGCAAGTCATTGTAAGAGACTTTGAAGGGATTTGTGCTATAACGCAAGGAAGGAGGATCTAGCAAGTTGTGCAGATCTCATGTCCTATTCGGAGTAAGGGTTTTGTGGCTCTGTGCATGTAGATGACTGATTGAAGCTAATAAAGAAGAAGCGTTGGTGGGCGTAGCCCTAGGGTGGGGGTCAACTACATAAATACTATGTTATTTTTCTCTGTGCGATGTTCTGATGTATTTATGTGTTATTTTCTAAGTGTTGGATAAAGATAGATAGATAGATCTGTTTATGCTTTGTGCTTATGATGAATTTGGATGCTAGATATGATATAGGTAAATGTGCTTAGTGCTTGGATATGTTATATCTGATCCATTTATCTATGCTAAGTGCTTAAATACATTAGATCAGGGTGAATGTTGCGATGCTCTGTTTTCTCTGCGGAGTAGATATTGGTTAGATAATGATGAACTAACGGTGCTAAGTGCTTTATTAAGTGTTATAATAACATATATGTGTCCCAGTTAAGGTTGCAGACACCTCAGTTCTGCAACCACCCCTACCTCTACCTCGGGTGAGACTTCATCTGCTTCGTAGGTGTTTTCGAAAGGGCCGATAGTTAGGGTTTTGTTGGTGCGTTGTTGTAGCGTTGAACCCTAGGTCTGCCCCTGTGCCAAAAGACACCATAGCCATACAACATCAAGTGGCTTCACCAGGGACAAGACCTCTGTGTCAGCTAGCAATGTCAATTTTCATACGACATCCAACCCTTCAAGGATGAGGTATTATGTGATGTTTCCCCACTGGATGTCTATGATGTTCTATTGGGCCAAACATATATGTGGAAGCGTCATGCTATTTATGAGTCTCGACCTCGTAGTGTCATTTTTACTCTAGGGGTTCATATCTACAGGATACCAGAGGTATTTCTAACTATTGTCCCACCTAAATAGTTCTGCAAGGTAGTATATCATACTACAAAATCCATCTTCTTCACAGTTTGTTCAAAAGGTGAACATAAGAACATCGCAACCACTGCAACTTCAATCCAACCACCTTATGTCCAACAGAAGAAGGTAGAAAATATTGAAGCAAAGTGAAAGGATTGTTTTTTCACATAGTCATATCATGTAGCTGGACTGGTTAAAAAGGTCCAACCCTTCCAGCCACAAGCTTGTGACAACCTTCAACAAGCTAAGTAGTGCAACTTCTCCAGCAAGGCAAGCATCTCATCAATATCCAAGTTCAGAAAATGCTTTTCCCTCTCCCTTGGGAACTCAATGAAATAGATACCATTGCTTCCTAAGGAGGGAGGATTGATCCAAGTGGATATCTGTGGCCACCCACCTATTCCAACTGGCTTAAAACAATCTTTGGCAAATTACTATTTTTAGCAGTTTTTCAGTTTCTAAACTTTCAGGGCCATTTTGAGGGAATAAATGAAGTTTTTTCAGGATTTAGCACCTCAATTATAATTTAAGGCTCTCATTTGTCCCCCAAAATTAATCTCCTCGATGATACATTTCCAACGATCTATCATGTACCCAAAACAGAGATGGTATGCCAAAGTTACGCCCCTGGGAAGTTGATACACCAAACTACCCAAAATGGGGTCC
Source organism: Picea engelmannii (assembly GCA_009831015.1). Classification (NCBI taxonomy): domain Eukaryota; kingdom Viridiplantae; phylum Streptophyta; class Pinopsida; order Pinales; family Pinaceae; genus Picea; species Picea engelmannii. The sequence continues at coordinate 578,869 of ML780533.1, read as the reverse complement.
ACAAAAGTGTTGGATTTTCATCTTCTGGGGTTAGGGTTTTTTATTTTATTTATGTGAAAAATGCCTTTAGAGCCTCATTTTAATCATCTTCTTGAGAATGTGAGTAATTGTCACATCTCTTCTAAGAGATAAGATTCCACCATTCTAGCGAGTCTTTCACTCTGTATTTCTATAGTTTTGTACATTTCATTCATTAATAGAAATTGTGTATTATTGTATCTCTGTGTTTATTGTTATACATATTCTATATCTTTGTTATATTATTGGATATCTGATATATCTATGTACATTTCTTTATTATATCTCCTCTGTCATTTCATGTCGAAAAATAATCTGGATCATTTAGTGTGTTTTCCTTTCATCTTGTTGCCTTTATCCCAATTAAGAACCATATCCCCCTATTAAAAATATTTACTTCCTACAGAGGCTTTGTCAAACCATATTTTGATAAATTCTTAATGTTGCATTAATTTATTTTTATATTTCTCTCTGTATTCTTCTAGCCACGGGAGCATTTTGAGTCTTTGTTGCGTTACTAGACATTCTTTATCTTGAACAAATTGAGATAATTGCAGGGACGGTACAAAAGTGTGAGTTGGAAACACATCCTCTTGTCCATAAACCATAAAGAAATGAGAGTTTCCTAGGGAATATTTGGGTGTTACTCTGTCATCCCACATATCATTTGGCAGGGCCAGGTGCCAATTCCTTTGGTGTTTTGTTACAGTCCTTTTCAAAGAATTTATCAAGTTCTTATTTGTCGATTCAACTAAACCATTACCCTAGGGATAGTAATTAGATACATATTTAATCTTGATATTTTTTCAAGTGCATATTCAATCAATTTCAATGATGAAAAATATTTGGCATTGTCAAATACTAAAGATTCTGGAACACCAAATCTAGTCACAACATGAGATTCAAGGAAGGATATCACCTTATTTTCGTTCACCACCTTGAGAGGAATTGCGTCAGTCCAATGTGTGAAATAATTTGTTGCAGTCAGGATGTAATTGTGTAGTTGTGATGAGTTAGGATTGATATCTCCTACCACATATTAACCCCAATGTTGGAATGGACGTTCGATTGAAATAGTTTGAAGAGGAAAGGAAAGTTTTTTTCCCTTCCAGCTACATTTTGACATTCTTGGAACCTCCTGACATATGCATGAGAATCCTTATATAAGGTGGGCCCATAGTAACCTGCTCTAAGATTTTTTTTTTGGTGGTGTCTCCTCCAAAATTTCCTCCAACTGGACTTTCATGTAGTTTAGATAGGACATTTTATGCATCATATTTCTCTAGACATATCAGGAAAACAACATCATAGTTCTTCCTAACTAATATCCCCGAGCAAGGTGATATTGAGCATATTTGAGCCTCATATCTCTTTTCATTTTTGGTTCCATGAATTGTAGAGTTGTTCCATGAGTCAAATAGTACTTTATCTCATAGTACTATGGATCAGTGTTGACAAGGATATAGAAAAGTTCATTTTCCAACATGTTTTGATCTTCATAAAGTTTATCTTCATCATTTTTATTCCTTGTTGATTTAGCTGCGAACTTGCATATTCCTTGTCCCTTAACAATCTTTGAAGGCCTAATATATAAGGAATATTCTTGTAAAGTTTTCATCCAATTGGTTATTTTGTCTCCCAAATACTTCTGAACCACCATATTTCTCACAATAGGGTAAGGTACTACCACTTTGGTTCTAGATTTAAGAAGATATGGTCTGAAATGTTTGATTTCTTTAAAGACTGCATAAGCTTGCTTGTCTACTTTTGGATAATCAAGTTTTTCTCCTTGTAGTCTAGAACTCATAAAATTAATTGGGAATTCATCCCCTTCATCATTCTTTTGGGTAAGGATTGTTGCAAATGCAATATCATAAGTAAAGGTACAAAGTATGAAATATTTACAAAAATCTAGACTCATCAATGTTGGAGATTTAGCTATCTCTTCCTTGATCTTTGTGAATGATTATTTTTTCTCTAGGGCCCCATTTATAATAGGCATCTTTTTTTATCATATCTTGGTGAGGATTAACAGTTTCATCAAATCTTAGAACAATCCTCCTTACATAATTTATTTTCCCAAGGAATGACTGCATGGATTTTTTGTTATGGGGATATGGAATCTTTGCAATAGCTTCAGTTCTTCCGGGTTCTATCATTATCCCATATTTATATACAATAAAGCCCAATAATTTTCCTTCATTTACTACAAAGATGGTTTTTTGTGGATTCAGGGAGATACCATATATTTTGCATCTGTTGAAGATTTTCCTCAGGTGGGATACATGATATTTTTTGTCTTTGGAGAACACAGTGACATCATCAAGATACATCACCACACAGTTTCCAATTAGTCCTTTGAATGCAATATCCACGGCTCTTTGAAAAGGTTCCCCTACATTGATTAATCAGAATGACATTTTCTTATATGCATAAGTTCCCCATTTTTGTTTGGAAAGTAGTTTTCAATTGGTCATCATGAGCAACCAGTACTTGATTATAACCATAAAACCATCTGATAGGGACATCATTTCAGAACCAGAGACACATTGCAAAATTTGTTCCATGGCTGGTACAATATAATTGTCTTTTTCTAAGGCCTTATTCAATTTTTTGAAGTCATCACACAACCTAATGTCTCCATTATTTTTCCTTACATGTACAAGGTTAACTATCCATTGGGTGTACCTGACTAGAAAAATAATTCTTGTTGCCAAGAGTTTGTTCAGTTTTTCCTTTACCCGAGGTTCTAAGTTTGGATGGATATTCCTTAGTTTTTGTTGGAAATGCTTTGTTTGAGGCTTCATGGGGATGATATGCTAAATGTTATTGGTATCATATGTCCAGGAAAAAATATCTTTATTCCTTAAAAATCTTGATGAAATCTTGTTTCTCAGTCGAGGAACAATTTTTACCAAGGTTGACATTTTGTGGTATGATGATTGTTCCAATATTTATTACTTCAAACTACATGGATGATATGTTTGTTTTTTAGTTTGTAACCTTCTTGAATTTGTCTTGGAGATCATAATTTTTTTCAAGTATTACCACATTTTTGGGAATATTTTTTATTGAAGTGACTTTGCTCCCCATTACTTGACCTATTGAGTCCAGTGAATTAGAATTCACTTCTTGATCATGTTGGACCTCATCAATGACATAATATATGAAACTATATTCAAGATGTAGAAAGATTATAATCTGTTTGTCATTATCAAATACTATCCAATTTGTTATGTTGTTAGGAACTGAGGGCATGTACAATAATTCCACAGAAAATGTATCAAGCATTATTCCTTCATTCATCACTAAAACGAGGGTAGTAATTGCTAAGGTGATAGTGGTTCTTATTCTCAATTGTATCACACTAGTGAAACTTATGGTTGGATTTTCCCAAGAGACAATTTGTGTGATAACACATCTTATGGGGTAAGTGATGAGCAAACTAATTCATAAATTAACAAAACTATGGAGGTTTATTCTAAAAAGATTTGCAAAACTCAAAAGGAAAGTGAAAACATCAAAGAAACCTAATATGTACAAAAATACATCACCAAAGTTGATTAGGAGAATTATATTTTAATCATTTCACCATTGACAAGGAGCTCCTCCATTTCTCCCTCCAATGTTTTGATTCTGAAAGTTCCTGGCCCAATTTTCTCATGAATTTGATATGGGACTAGCCATATTTTTTGGAATTTAGTGTGATTTACTTTCATATCGTTGGCTTTATCCCAATTAATACCCATATCTCCCTATTGAAAATATTCACTTCCTACAAAGGATTTTTCAAACCATATTTTGATCAATTCTTAACGTTACATTAATTTCTTTTTAGATTTCTCTCTGTCTTCTTCTAGCCACAGGAGCATGTTGAGTCTTTGTTGAATTACTAAACATTTTTTTATATTGAACAGATTGAGATAATTGTAGATAGGGTACAAAAGTGTTCTTTGGAAACACATCCTCTTTTCCATAAACTAGAAAGAAAGGAGAGTTTCCTATGGAATATTTGGGTGTTACTCTATAATCCCACAGACCGTTTGGCAGGGCCAGGTGCCAATTCCATTGGTGTTCTGTTACAGTCCTTTTAAATTTTTTTATCAAGTTCTTATTTGTGGATTCAGCTAACCCATTACCCTGGGATATTAATTAGCTACATATTTAATCTTGATATTCTTTTCAAGTGCATATTCTTTCAATTTCAATGATGAAAAATATTTGGCATTGCCAAATACTAGAGATTCTGAACACCAAATCTAGTCAGAACATGAGATTCAAGGAAGGATATCACTTGATTTTTGTATACCACCTTGAGAGGAATTGCTTCAGTCCAGTGTGTGAAATAATCTGTTGCAGTCAAGATGTACTTGTGTAGTTGGGATGAGTTAGGATTGATATCTACTATCACATCTTAACCCCACTATTGGAATGGATGTTCAATTGAAATAGATTAAAGAGGAAAGAAACATTTTTTTTCCCTTCCCGCTGCATTTTGACATTCTTGGAACCTCTTGACATATGCATGAGAATTCTTATATAAGGTGGGCCCATAGTAACCTGCTCTGATAAAAAAAAAATTGTGGTGTCTCCTCCAAAATTTCCTCCAGCTGGACTGTCATGTAGTTCAGATAAGACATTTTATGCATCATCATTCTCTAGACATCCCAGGAAAACACCATCATAGTTCTTCCTAACTAATATCCCCGAGCAAGGTGATATTGAGCATATTTGAGCCTCATATCTCTTTTCATTTTTGGTTCCATGAATTGTAGAGTTGTTCCATGAGTCAAATAGTACTTTCTCTCATAGTACTATGGATCAGTGTTGACAGGGATATAGAAAAGTTCATTTTCCAACAGGTTTTGATCTTCATAAAGTTTATCTTCATCATTTTTATTCCTTGTTGATTTAGCTACCAACTTTCATATTCCTTGTCCCTTAAAAATATTTGCAAGACTAATATCTAAGGCATATTATTGTAAATTTGTAATCCAGATGACTCTTTTTTCTCCCAAATCCTTCTGAACCACCATATTCCTTACAACAGGGTAAGGTATTACCACTTTGGTTATGGATTCAAGAAAATATGGCTGAAATGCTTGACTACTTTAAAGACTACATAGGCTTGCCTATCTACCTCTAGATAATCGAGTTCTACTCCTTGCAGTCCAGAACTCATAAAAGAAATTGGGAATTCATTCCCTTGAACATTCTTATGGGTAAGGACTATTGCAAATGCAATATCAGAAGTAAAGGTATAAAGTATGAAATATTTACAAAACATTGGACTCATCAATGTCAGATATTTAACTATCTCTTCCTTGATCTTTGTGAATGATTCTTTTTCTTTGGGGCCCCATTTATAATAGGCATCCTTTTTTATCATATCTTGGTGAGGATTAACAGTTTCTGCAAATCTTGGAACAAGCCTCCTTAGATAATTTATTTTCCCAAGAAATGATTGCATGGATTTTTTGTTATGGGGATATGGAATCTTTTCAATAGATTCATTTATTTCAGGTTCTATCATTATCCCATATGTATATACAATAAACCCCAATAGTTTTCCTTAATTTACTACAAAGATGGATTTTTTGGGATTCAAGGAGATACCATATCTTCTGCATCTGTTGAAAATTTTCCCCAATTGGGATACATGATATTTTTTGTCTTTGGATAACACGATAACATCATCAAGATATATCACCACACAGTTTCCAATTAGTCCTCTGAATGCAATAATCACGACACTTTGAAAAATTTCCCCTGCATTAATGATTAATCATAATGACATTTTCTTATATGCATAAGTTCCCCATTTTTCTTCGGAAAGAATTTTTTAATTGGTCAACATGAGCAACCATTACTTGATTATAACAAAAAAATCATCTAATAAGGACATCATTTCAGAACTAGAGACACATTGCAAATTTTTTTCCATGGGTGGTATAGTATAATTGTCTTTTTCTAAGGCCTTATTCAAGTTTTTGAAGTCATCACACAACCTAATGTACCCATTCTTTTTCCTTACATGTACAAGGTTATACATCCATTGGGTGTGCTTGACTAGAAAAATAATTATTGTTGCCAAGAGTTTGTTCATTTTTTCCTTTACCAGAGGTTCTAAGTTTGGATGGATATTCCTTAGTTTTTGTTGGAAAGGCTTTGTTTGAGGCTTCATGGGGATGATATGATAAATGATATTGGTATCATATGTCTTGAGATCATCATATGTCCAGGAAAAAATATATTTATATTCCTTAAAAATCTTGATGAAATCTTGTTTCTCAGCCGAGGAACAATTTTTTCCAAGGTCAACATTTTGTGGTATGTTGCTTGTTCCAAGATTTATTACTTAAAATTGTGTGGCTGAGATGTTTGTTTTGTATTTTGTAACCTTCTTGAATTTGTCTTGGAGATCATAATTTTTTTCAAGTATTGAGTCTAGCAAATTAGAATTCACCTCTTGATCATGTTGGCCCTCATAAATAACAAAATCTATGAAACTATATTCAAGATGTAGAAAGGTTATAATTTGTTGGTCATTATCAAAGACTCTCCAATTTGTTATGTTGTTACGAAGTGAGGGTCTATACAATAATTCCACAGAAAATGTATCAGACATTATTCCTTCTGATGGAATTAACTTAGATGCAACATTGGCTAATAAATCTACATCATAATTTAATTAGCGGCGAACAAGAATGATATTAAATGCATCAAATTTCTTGATCAGATCCCATACCTCTTGCTGGTAATGTTTCAGGTGACTGGAAAGGAAATGGATAGTGTTTCTTACCTATATTATTACAATCTATGAAACACCAAATACCTTTATCTTGTTCACCTTCATGTCCACTGCTTTTTTTAGTCCTTGTATGAGAGCTTCATATTCAACAGTGTTATTAGTGCATTAGAATTCAAGTCTACATGCAATTAAAGTTCTTCTTCCACTAGGATATTTCAGTATGGATCCATCACCTACACCTTCAAGAGACTTGCATCCATCAAAGAATAGATTCCACATGTTAAGACCACCTTTAGATTTAGTTTGGGACTCATGGTTTGTTTTATTTTCCAATTTATTTGGGTTAGAAGAATTAACATATACATCTAATTTACTTCTAGAAACTATGTTAGTCTGTACATCAGAGTTGGTGTTAGTTAAATATACTATATCAAATTTAGGCTCAACAATCTGAGTGAAATGATGGATTTTAGATTGTGTGAATGATTTTGCATGAAGATAAATTTCTACAGTGTGATTTCCAAAGAAAGAATCATAATTGTAGTTCCCTAAATGTGAATGATTGAACATAATGGGATCATTAGTATCATTTAAATATGTCACCGCATGTTTCATATATCATTCCCTATATACCCTAATTTGATTTGGTTTTCCATTGTAAGGCAACCATAAGTGTGACCAATCAGTAGCAAGGTATCCATTTGGCACAACAGACTAGTCTCTGCTCAGGAGAAATCCATAAGTGTATGGGATGTCAACTACTATGATGTCAATTGTTTGATGCACCTTTGGGTTGGAGGCTAATCTTATCAAAACATTTTTTAATTCTCCTATGACCTTGACACTTGATCTGTCTAACTGTATAATTTGGATATAATATTCTTCAGGTTTAACATTATGTTTTTCACAAAATTTAAGGGGAATAACAATTGAAGAGGCTCCCAAATCCGCCAAGTAGTTATGGACATTTCTATTGAATATTTCAAAGGTTAGAAAAAGGGCAGTGTGTTAGACTTTGATCTTTTTCCAATGAGGGATTCCTTAACAACAATTTTTTTCTCTGGTGTTTACTTTTCAATAGTTTGACCAAAAAAAAATTTCCCTTTACTTCCTTTCACATTAGCCTCTTTGGTGTTACTTGGAGAATTTCCCTACAAAGTTTTAGAATTTGTCTTGGATCTGAGGTAAATTCATAAGCTCGAATAGAGAAATATTGTCTTTTGTTATTTTTAAGTATTCCAAGAAATCATAATCCAGTTTAGAGGGAGGGGTAGAATATACATTTGGTTTATCACTAGAGGATGTCTTCTGTGATTTAGATGTTGTTCTATTAAGCTCAAAATTTGAAGGAGAATTTGAAGATGAAGCGTTATGTCCACTCCTAGTTTTTACATCATTTGGGACATTTTTACATGTTACATCAGTTGGGAGATATGTATCTCTTCAACGTCTTCTCCTTCCTCTTTTTTCAAACCAAAAGAAATATCCCAAAAAGAATTGAGCTTCTTTTCATCTGGTTCATTAGTGTCCTGAAACTAATCATGTTGTTTTGTTTCCCCCTCTTCTTGTTCATCTTCATTTGACTCAAAAGGGGTGTCATTTTCCTAAGATTTAAAGGCTTTTTTAAAAATCTTCTACATTTATGCCTTTTGCAGGGGTTGTTTTAGTGGTATGGGGAGTTTTTTTCTTGGGAAGAAATTTAAAGAATTTTTTAGGGTTGGAACTTCTCTCTCTTGTATTTTTCTTCATGCCAATTATTTCATTGGAAAGTTTCTTGACAACTCATTGTAGTACTTCCATGTTTGTGGATTATTGATCCTTCTTTTCTTTATGGGGTTTGGTCATAGTAGTCTTGGTTTTGATACCGGTTTTATCCTTTGAAGTCTCGACTCCAGGGTTGCCTTTAAGACTGAGCATGTATTTTTCAACCTTAACAACTTATTTGAAGGTAACTTATAGGGTATTCTTTAAATCCCTTTTAACAAATATTGTCATTGAAACAAGAAGGGTTGAGGTATAAAACTCCATTGAAACATATTTAGTGGGATTGGAAGCAAGGAAGATTTTATTTATTAATGTGAGAAACCTTTGATTGAAATCTTTAACATTTTCTTTTTCTTCCAATTTAATCCTTGAAATATATAGAACTAAAGTTGTTGGAGTTTTTTCTTCTCTAAATTTTTCAATAAAAGAAGTTTCAAAAGAATTTCAACTAGTGATTGAAGCCTAAGCTAAAGAGAAGTACCAAGTTGAATATTTGTTCTCAAATGTATAAGGAAAGAGTCTGTAAATGGAATCATCATGTTCTACATCCATTAACCTGATAGTAAGTTTAAAATTTTTGATATGGTCTATGGCAAAGTCGTTCTTGTCAGGTTCGAACTTGGGGAGAAATTTCTCTGGATGTTTGGGAAGCTGGTGAATTGCTCTAGGCACCACAATAACATCTGGAACCATCCAGGGTTGGTTATTTTGTTGATTGGCATTAACTCCAGCCATCAGTTGAGGGTTTTGTGGGATTTCCCCTTATGCCTCTTCTTCAGGTTCGTCTCTGGTTTCACCTCTAGGCATTCTCAAAAGGAATGGGAGGTTGACCAACTTTATCTAGTAAATAGTTCTCTAGGTTAAAATTTGAGCCCTCTAAAACTCCTCGTAAGATTTTTAAAATATGATAACCATGTGTTTCGACGTTTAGGATTCCTTCATGGGTTCAAGGAATTTCAAGGGTTGGTTCTTTCCACGTATAGTTTGTATGTCTCTTAGGTACCAAAAATTAAAGAGGAAGTTGCACAGTTTTTCTACTCCATTGTCAAGTTAATATTCATTTGTGAGTTTGTTTGATTACTCGTTCCATTTCAGTGTATGAGAGTGACAAAGATATTGGTGACAAGGGTTCGAACAAAGAAAAATCTCATTGAGTGGAGACTTGTGTAGAAGTATTCACATAATATGACTAAAGATTGAATATTTTCTCAAAGTCAATTGGTTGGGAATAATTGTGCTAAGTTGTGTTTATTAGTATATTTTAACGGATATGGTCTTGCAATTTCTTAGTATCCATTCAGTTCAATGGCCCTCCTTCTACTGCCATTTATGTTGACAAGTCCAAATGGCCTATCAAGTGGGTAAGGGACAACATCGGATGGCAGGTCCCAATTAGAACAACTCTCGTTTGGGATAGTGTTTATGACCAGTATGTGGGCCTGGGTGCCACTCTAAAAGATTTTCAATTATGAATTTCAGAACATAATGTTCTTAGATGAATTAAAAATTGAACTAAATATTTAACTATTGTTATATAAAACTATGCTAAGATAATTCTATATTAACCTATCCTATCCTAATAAGGAGCAAACTAAAAGAGGATGAACACAACATATAATGATATTACCAGCAACATAAATAATTCATATATGCAAGTAATAAATGAAAATAATAATGTTAGAGACGCATTAACAATTAATTGCAATATGTATCAATAACATCATTTCTATGTTCATAAGGAAATAAATTATAGTTTAAGCATAAAAAAACAGAGTTAAGAACTAATTCATGTAATAGAGTTCCATAATACTCAAACAAGACACAAATACATAAAGAA
>ML780533.1:512382-524368 GCA_009831015.1 Picea engelmannii | reverse complement strand
GGTTTGTGGGACCTTTCGAGATTGTGGAGAGAAAGGGGCCCGTGGCCTATCGACTAGCCTTGCCTGATTCTTTGAGGCGTATGCACGATGTTTTTCATGTATCTGTTTTGAGACATTATATTAGTGATCCTACACACGTGATTTACATGAGTTCCTTGTAGGTATCGGACGAGGGAGCGCTCACGGCTGAGTCGGTCCGCATCTTAGATCATCGCGTTCAACATTTACGACGTCGAACGGTAGATCAGGTCAAGGTCCAGTGGGACAGTTATAGTCCGCACTCGGCGACCTGGGAGGACGCATATGATATGCACCAGCAGTTTCCATTTTTGTTTGATAGATAGACTTATGATACTGTGGTACTTTTATTTCGACATTTATACTGAGAAACTTCGGGACGAAGTTTAGACCAACAGGGGGTGTATGTAACATCCCGCTTTGGCGCACTGAGAAAACTTATCCTTTGAGGACACTTGCTCGCAAGTGATCTGGACTTTTATGATGTTAAAACATTTATCCTTGATTATGTTGTGTTATGATAGATGACATGATGTTTTACTTCTTTGATGTAGACAGGTGTTGTTGACTCAGTTTTATTGAGTGTGCAGGGTTTTGGACCTTGAGGATGCAGAGGCATCGGTGGAACCCCTTGGACTCTGGATTGAGTCAGGGAGTGTGTTATTTGGGTTGATTTATTTACTGTGGTATTTCATTGATTTGATGATATGATGTTGACATGTTATGACACGATTGTTGATGATGCATGCTGACGATAGCTTGCCAACCAGACTCACATATGGAGTAAAGGGGCCACACACGATTTCCAGAGAGGTTGAGGGAGAGGTGTGGACAGCAGCCCTGCCACAGCCTACTAGCACTCCCGTTGTGGCTCGAACTGTAGGTTAACGATTACCTAGTTCGAGAGGATCCACGATGCCATGAGGGAAGACTGCGACAGTCGCTCATGATGATTCTAAGGGGCGCGCAATAAGTCGGGGGCATTATTCCTTAGAGCCCTTAGTCTCCCACAAGTTCACCTAGTGAAGTGTTGACTCTAGGGGTTATAGATGTCTACCAATCAGTCAATTTGGTGAGTGGCACCCTTGGAGCACGTGGTGCATCCTGAAGGGCATGTCGCGCGAAAGAAACACAAGTTGGCGAGTGGCACCCTTAGAGCACGTGGTGCATCCTGAAGGGCACGTCGCGCAAAAGAAACATAAGTTGGCGAGTGGCACCCTTGGAGCATGTGGTGCGTCCTGAAGGGCACGTCACGTTGATGTTGATGAAGGAACAAACCTAGATGGCCCTAAGACATTTAACACATTAAGAAATTCTTAAGCTAGTTCCCTAATTAAATGTCGCCTAGTTCAGAATCTAAGCCTAAGTCTAAAACTTCTCAGGGTAAAATTTTAGTCTGACCTTAAGAAAAAGAGACCCTAAAAACAAAAATAAAAATTTAAACAAAAACCCACTTAAGTAATAGTTTAGTCTTCATAAAATTCTTGGGGTAAATGAAGAGAGTAAGAATTTAATTAAAAATAGTGGATTTAAAAATTTCAAAGAAGAAATTATTCATTAAATTGTGGAAGTACAAAGATATTAAATTAATAATAAAAGGGAAAGATTTAATAACGCAACTGCCATTTTGGGCTTTAAGAAAAAAAGGAAAGATGGGAACTTATGGTAAAAAGCAAGGTCAACATAGTAAGGAATCTGCAATTAAGAGCCTGCTAATCTGAGCTAATTTAGTAACATTTTTTTTAGGAAAGTATTTAAAACATGTAAGGGGATCTAGGAACACCTAGGAGTAAATTTAGGAGCGACTCTAGGGGGGTGAGGGATTTGAGACAATTAATAAATTAAAAGAAAATATTTATTGGAGAAAAGAGGGGGATGGACGACACTTGTGCGATGGAGAATATTTAGAATATTTTATTGAAACTTAATTTAAAATGTGATTTAGGAAAGTTGGTGGGTCTCAAAACTCTATAAAAGAAAAGGGAGATGAGGAAGAAAGGGATCAGTTGTTAGCGTAACGTTACACTGCCGGATTTGTGACTTGATTGATTACTTGTGAGGAGTTGGGATTTTCTCAGCTTGGATTGGGGTGGTAGCTCAGCCTTGCGAGGCGAGCTGGGAAGCTAGACGTATCATCTGGAGAGTGTGTGGCCCCTTTGTGGCTCGGGGGGCTAAGGGGTAAGCAGAGTACCCCTAGCGATTGGCTGGGAGGTACTGGTGTAGTCTCGACGGTCGACGAGCGGGAGTGGCACGGAGCAGGAGCGACACAGAGCGCGCGGTCATCACTCGAGGCGGGAGCTAAGGCAACGGTATGGTTTTTCTTTATTGATAGAGTAGGATGCATTATGCTCTATGTGGTATCAGAACATTGGTTGTAATTGGAGTTAATGGCTATTTTTATTTATTTATCCGGCGATCCCAGTTATGACTGCGGTAACTGTGGTTTTTATTTTAAATGCTCATGCGATATAGTATTACTGTTGAAATCATTACAGATTTATATTCTATGGGTTTCTTGGGGATAAATTACAACTAATTAGCTGTTGAAAAACTCAAATGATGAATTGTTACGGATGTTAATTACCTCGGTAAATAAAGTTATTCCTCTGCTTTTATTAAAAAAAAAAAAAACAATTGATTTTGTTCTGTCCCTTGTTATTACTGGCATTTTCGTTGTATAATTCGTCCGGCCTTCGGCCTTTCTATCTGATACTGTAGGAACTCTCGTCTAGCCATTTCGTTGTAAAGGGGATTGCAGCCTATCTGCTCAGCTTGATTAATGGCTTTAACTCCGCCTTTCACTCACCCGTACTGGCCCCTTCCTGCGTTGAACCATGTAAATGTTGTGTAAATAGCTCATCTTGACTGTGTGTTGTGCAAACTTATTTCTTTACCTCTGCCAGCTTTCGCAAAAATTCGAACTCGTCCTGTTGGCATTCGTTCGGTCATAGTTACAGATAGTACCGCTGGTTTTTATGTGGAATTAAAACTGTTTTGAATTCATTCTGGCAGTATCTGCCACTCAGCCAGTCCTAGCACGATCGTGGTTGATTGAAACTCCACGTTCTGGGGTTATGCAGATCGCCTGTGTGTGTTGCATGCTCGCGTAGGCTGGACAACGACCCACTTTTATAGCTCCCGCTTCAGCTCGATGGAAACATCTTCTTTTATTTTGGACAGGGTCGTGGAAACCATTCCAACGAACCCTCCTTCCTGTAGGTTGTCCTGGAAAAAATGCAAACACTATCTGTGCGCCTTTGTCGGCCCGAAATTTCGATTGTTTACATTGGGAATTTGACGGTGGCTATCGAGATTTCCACATGGGAACACTGAGACAACTTTTAATTACTTTGTTATTAATTGAATTAGTAAACCTTCGCTGAGAAGAAAATAGAATAGGTTGATTATGTTCAAACTTAAAAACCATTAAGACATTACCTCTTATGGATTATTTACCTCTACGTGTTTTTATCACTGGGTATCTCCTTCTGCAATCTGCCAGTTTCTTACATTGGTCTGTCCCCTTCGCTGCGTGGAGAATTTTTCCTTCAGGGGGCTCGAATCTCCTTAAAACCGTGGACTGTCACCCATGCTCTCCTTCTCCTCAACTTTTTCTGACAGCGAAATTTATGCATTATCGGTCTCGACAGCTCTGAAGTCGTTCGGCATCTTAAATTTCTGGAGTGAACTTATCCTTGATTTCTTGCCATGATTGAATTACCTATACATTTAATGACTGGGTTTCTAATTAATGAAGGGGTATGGTTAAGTAGATTCTCCTTGATTTAATGGGGTAGTCGTTTAACTGGTTTCTAGGTGGTAACAGTCACGTTCCAGTTGTTTATTTCGCCCATCCCTGCCAGCGAATTTCTCTGGTGTGTTTTCACTTCCACTTAGACCTTTCAACCCTTTTTCCTTTTAGAAATTTTGCACCTTGAAGAAAACCAAGTTAGTTGCCTCAAAATTTAATATTTCCCCTTTATTGTTAATTAATTGATATGTTCTGAAATTGTCGATTTTGATGATATAATCTGGCATATTAGTGAGTAGAAGCATTGCTATTTTAATTTACATTGTTATAGTAGTTAGTAAAAGCAAACTTCATGATAATTTGTTAATTTAAGATATAGAGGCAATGTCAATTATTAGTTGAATATGCAAGGGTAATGATATAACTCATAATTTAAATTGACCCATTGGTGTGAGGTCACCTATGAAATGTAGTATTCATTGTGTTTTAATTGCTAGGTTGCGTAGTCAATGTAACGACTATTTATTGTTAATGAAAAGCCTTTATTAATTCAAATTACAATGCTATGAAATTCTCTACAACCCGATTTACAATATGGATTCCAATTGATTTTAAACTATTAGGTTAACATCGATTTTTATTTATTTACAATGTCTGGTAATGAAAATCCTTTCTCAGCTTAAATTACAATACTATTCTATTTATAAAAGTAAATGCATGGTTATTTATGGTAGGGCTTTTGGTAGTTTTGTTGTTATTCATATCAAACAAAGGTAAAGTCATCATTATATTAACTGCATTGCTAATGTGATGTAGAAGGCGATGATATGGTTATGTTATGCTGACGCGATGGTAATTTCATTATGATTCAGTAAACAGGGATTTTGCAATTAATTAATGTACATTGTCTAAGACTGGGTTGGTAACTCATCGCTTAATGGAAAACAAATGGAGTAATTGGTCTATGATTAATGTCATTGAGTCTGAATAGTGGTTGGTCGATGTTGGAGTCCTTCTGACTTGCGTCTCCCGTAGAGGTCATGGGTGTCCTTGATTTTGTAGTACTTGGTTGTCTTGCATTTGCGTGGTCTTCTTGTGTCGGGCGGGATGTAGACACCTCCATGTTCCTCAGAACAGTCGCCAGCCCTGAGACCTTAAATGGTTAAACTCGATGAGAACCTGGGCTTGAGCGTTGATTATGTGTCTTGGAGGTCCTAACCATTGCAGGGTAGGACGGGTGGGTAGTGAGTCTTACTTATTGTCGCTTGATCATCGTTAAACGCATGTTGTTTCGGTGGTACGTCATATGTCGTATTGTTTTATTCGTCTTGCTTGTGTCTTGTTCGTCATCGGATTACTAGTTTCTGCCTGAGCAGTCGGCCAGGAGCCTATCTGACCTTCTCTCTCTCTGGAGCAGAGGACTAAGATTAAACGCCCTGCTTTCCTGTGCAGAAATAGTAAAATCTATTATTATGGATTCTTCCTTACGTCTATGGTCGTTTAATTCTTGCAGTTACTTCTTGTGTGCCTTATGTCTTCTTGTTGGGATTATCATGGTTGTGTCTTCTTAGTCGTCGGGTGGCGACATAGAGTCAAGTGTGTCTATTTCCTTTCTACACGCACGCACACACTTTAAAAAAATAAAAATAAAAAAAAATATTGCACCTGTTGTCAGAGTTGTTGTTGTAACGAGGAGGTTGTTACAAATGCTTTCATTTTCTCATCTGGAATGGCAGACCACACTTTACTAACAAACACATGAAAGTGGATTACATGTAGTTTAATGTTACCCCGTAATTCTTCCGATGTTATATATTTTAAATCATTTGTGGGAGTGAGACTATGTAATTGGCACAATTAATGGCTTTCACCCAAAAGTGAGGGCTTAATCCTTTAGATTGGATCATACAATTTCCATTTCTTCTAATGTGTGATTATTTTTCTCTACAAACTATTTTAGTGTGTTGTATATGGAATATTATGTTTCATTTGAATGCCATATGCAATGAAATAAGTTGTAAATTTTGTGTTAACATATTTGCCTCCATTATATATTCTTAACTTATGAAGTTGATGTCCAAATTGTTTTTCTATAATGGATTGTAGTCCCAAAACATATCAAAAACCACTCTTAAGTTTTAAGAAATAAATCCAAGTGTGTTTGGATAAGTCATCAATGAAAGTTAAGTAGTACTTGAACCTAGAGAAAGAATTAGAAAGAAATGGACCACGTAAATCACTATGAAAAAACTATAAGGGGGTTGAGGTGTTCCAATAGGTGCATTTGGAAAAACTATACCAATGACGTTTCTCAAGAACATAGTCGAAACCAACATTATCTTTGCAAGAAACAAGAGAAAAATTAATCACCATATTCTAAATACATAGTTGTTCTAATGAGAGATTGATCCGGATTTTATGAGCAGAACGAAATGAATACATATTATTAAAAGATGTTTAACACAGAATCACAGAGATACAGGTAAATTGGTTTTCAATTCAATAAGGAAATAAGTTGAAACAACAAAATGCAACGGAAAACAAGCTTGTTGGAATGGTGGTGGCTTACCTCTAACAAGAGATGTGATGGTTGCGCTCATTCGCAAGAATATGATTACAATGAGGCTCTGAAGGGATTTTTACAATAAACAGGAATGTAAAAAACCCTAGACATCCAGAAACCTAACCCTAGGAGATGAAGCGCTAAAAGTCATGTGGGCCCCATTTGGGTAAGTTAGTACATCAACTTCCTGGGGTCGTAACTTTTTCATATGATATTAGTTTTAGGTGAACAATATCCCGTTGTAAACGTCTATCTGAGGACTACACATTTTGATTCTAGGTCATTGTTTTATTGTGTCGAGCCCTAAAAATGTTGTTAAGGGCCTATAAACGGCCCCACAAGTCAAGCACCTGAAAACCAGGAAACAAAACTGCCAAAATGAACCAGTTGGAATAGGTGGGAGGCCACAGACATCCATCAGGATCAGAGATAGTTTAGATGACCAAATTTTTCATGTCAAAGTTTGATCAAGTCATTAGTATGAACAATAAAAATTGATGGAAGAAATTATGACTTCAAGTTGTCAAATATGTACAACATGGTAATATAATCAACAATTCCAATTGTTATGACATGCTTAGGATGTTTTAAATCCTTGATTGCAACTTGGTGAAATGAAAAACCTATTTATTTACCTTTACCTGATTGAGTGATTTGATATACTAATTGAAGGTCATAAGAAATACTTGAAACATATAATACATCATTAAAATGGCCATCAACTAGTTCAACTATTCTAGACCCTATAACACTAAGATATCTATCATCACTAACAAATATTTTCTTGGTGTTACATTTATTTAGACTACAAAATATGTATTTATCCTAATCCATGTGATAAGATGCTTGAGAATAAATAAACCACTCATTAGAAGAAGAAGTAGATGTTTCATTGAAGGAGAAACCAAAAGTACAAAGTTCATGTTCATGAGAATAAGAGTTAGAAGGAGGAGGATCAAGATCGATGTTGTTCATATTCATTATTTCTTCTAAGACTTCAATCTTCTTAAAAACATTTAGAATTCATATGACCATCTCGCCCACAAAAATTACAATGTCCCTCGGTCATCTTTCCTTTTGATTTAGTTCCTTTATCACCATTAAAAGGAGGAGTTGGATAAGAGGGTTTTGTATTAGAAAAACAGGATCGCAGAGCAATAAAATAAAACAAATTTAGAAATAAAACATAAAAGATACAAAATACAATAGAGACACATATATATGTGGTTCACCCAGTGTGGGCTACATCCACCAGATAAATTGTCAGGTATGTCCTTTATTATCATCTAGCAAATGAATGGATACAACCTACAACATACCCGTTCTAAATTCCTCTTCTTTCTCTCACGGTATCCTCTCTGAGAATACAATATTTTCTCACCCTCACAAGGTCACAATACAATTCCTCATAAAAGAGGGTTTCCTTCTAGGAAAAAAAACCCTAACATAACTTCTACCATCGTATTTGTGACCTTATAATGAACGGTCCATCTTGACTATGAAATTACAATATTTTACAAGGTAATTTTCCCAAAAATTTCTCTTTGGGGGATTTTCCCATGAACCCCTACCAAGGGGGGCTCCATAAAGTGTCATCTCTCCCCCCTACTCCAGATGTGGGGGGGGGGAAGCGCGCCCACACCCCCTGTCAGGAAATGGGGTCCAAACGTGGTTGAAAAACAAGACCTCTGAATGAGGGAGATAATCAGGCCCCACAACCAACAATCCCCCACTTAGAGACCTATCATAGTAACTCAGCTATTGTTGTACCTATTGGACTATGATCCACCTTAGACCTATAAAAATTATCATCTTCACCTCCATGCTTGAAGGCCAACTGAAACTGAGTAGGAACTCAGTTTCTCCCTGGTTACTACCTTTGTTAACATGTCAGCAGGATTCTGGCTAGTATGTATCCTTTCCAACTTCAATTGTCCATATTCCAAAATGAATCGTATGAATCGGAACCTTAGTTGTATATTCTTAGTCTTAGAATGGAAGGTTGGGTTCTTTGCAATATCAATGGCACTCTGGTTGTCAGAGTACAATCTACTATTCTCTTGCTTCTTTCCTAATTCCTCCATAAATGTTTGTAACCAAATCATCTCTTTACTAACCTCTGTAGCAGCAACATACTCTACTTCCATTGTTGAAAGTGCAACAACATTTTTCAGTTTCGAAATCCAACTTACTGTTGTTCCACCTACGGTAAAAACATACCCTATGGTGTTTCTCCTATTATCTTTATCACCTACCATATTTGAATCAACATATCCCTGTATAAAAGTGTTTGAACCTCCAAAACATAATGCAAGAGTAGTAGTACCTCTCAAATACCTGAGAATCCATTTTACTACCCCCAATGTTCTTTACCTGGATTTTTCATATACCTTCTCACAACTCCCACTGCATGTGCAATATATGGTCTTGTGCACACAATAACATACATCAAGTTGCCAACTACTAATGAATAAGGGACCCTGGACATGTATTATATATTCTCATGTGTCTTGGGACACATTTCCTTGGTTAATTTGAAACTGATTACCAAAGGTGTACTAACTGGTTTTGCATTTTGCATTCTAAACCTCTCCAACACCTTATATATGTACTCACCTTGAGACAATATCAATTTTCTATTGTTCCTATCTCTTGTTATTATTATACCAAGGATTTTCTTTGCAACACCCAAATCCTTCATCGCAAATGAATTAGCTAATTTATTTTTTAGCACATTTATATCATGCATGTTAGACCCCACAAAAATCATGTCAATTACATACAATAGCAAGATAATATAGATTCCATTTTCTAGCCTCTTAAAATAAACACAATGATCAGAATGACATCTACTATAACTGTGTTCTGTCATAAACCTTTCAAACTTCGAATACCACTTCCTTGAAGCTTGCTTTAGGCCATACAATCTCTTATTCAACTTTCATACCAAATTTTCCTTATGTTTGACCTCATACCCTTGTGACTATTGCATATAAATCTCTTCTTCCAAATCCCCATGGAGAAAAGATGCTTTTACATCTAACTGTTCAAGATGAAAATCTTCTACAACCACAAGACTTAAAATAGTCCTAATTGAAGACATTTTAACAACAGGAGAAAATATTTCATCAAAATCTATACCTTTGTTTTGTGCAAACCCCTTTACAAAAAGTCTATCCTTGTACAGCTTTTTGCCTCCATATTCTTCCTTCAACCTATAAACCCATTTATTCTGCAATACTCTTTTTTTTCCTGCAGGTAACTGAACCAAGTCCCAAGTCTGATTGTTTACCAAGAAATCCATTACCTCTTTCATTCCTTGCTCCCACTTTTTTTTAGTGTCTACCTGCATTGTCTATTCATAACTTTCTAGTTCACCAGAGTCAATCAACAATAAATAATATAATGAAGGAGAGTATAGTTCAGTGGTCTACTTAACCTGGTAGATATTCTAACAACACTTGTAGGAGTTTGAGGTGTCTGTGATGTTGGATCATGTTGTCATTGATGCCAATGGTTTGATTATTTTGGAGATTGTTGGATCATGTGTCATTGATGCAAATGGTTTGATTTATTGATTCCAAGTAATTTATTGATTGATGATTGATGAACAATGTGTATGTATTTTCTTTGATGAGAATTATAAATGTCAAATTGGAAACCAATTGATAAAGATGGATCATTGATATGATGCATAGATGAAGATGGATCATTGAGTTTTCATTGTTACATGATGATGCATAGTTTGTTTGATGAAAATATGACTCATTATTGTCTTATCATGTTTGATAAGGTGCACAAATGGATGAACTCCAAAGTGGTCCCCTTATGGTGAAAACCCTCATGGGAAGATGCTTTCTGGATTGAGTTATCCTAGAAGAACGCTTGGAGGACCCATGTTTGTATGTGAAATAATGAAATGAAGAACAATGAAGTTGTTGGTGAAACTATCCTAGATGAATAGTGCTTGTCATTCCATTTCCGGTGGTATGTGGAATGTCACGTAACTCCTCACATTTTGAGAGTTGTAGCCTTATGAAGTTGGAGGACCCCCATATGAAGACTTGAAGCCACCAAGGTCAAAGAAGTCAAAGTGACCTAAAAGAAGAAATCATTATTTAAATGATAAATAAGTGACAAAATCAAGAAGGAATATTTAAATGATAAAATATTGGAGAACTTTCTATTTATGGAAAGTGGTTAACCCTAAAATAAGGAAAATGGGTTAAGTGACCTAAAAATGGGTTAAGTGACCTAGAGGATGAAAGTATAAATAAGATAACTATGGTCTCTTGTATAAAATCCTTTTTGGATCAATGGAGAGCTTCTTGTGAATATATTTTAGAGTATTGATGGAGAGCTTCTTGTGAGAGCATTTTATTGGTGTGGATCTCTAGAGCATGATTGAATATCTATTCTGAGGAAGAGAGCGAGAGGAGGATCTCATGGACGCATCAAAGTTTCAGCAATGTCGGAGATCTTGATGGAAAAAGTCTTGGAGCTTCAGAAACCCTAGTTTTTTAGGTATACGCGGGTTGTAATGGGTCAGGGCGCGTACACACGCGGGTTGTATGAAGATAGGGTGTGTATGGTGGATGGAATGATGAAGACTTGTGTTTGAGCTGGTGCCAAGCTCTTGGATGATGAGGAAGGTTCCATATATGCATTCTATGGGCTCGGATCTATCACTAAGACATTAGTATGGTTACATTATTGTCTTGATGGGTACTATAGTTTGATGTGTTGTGAATGCTTAGGGAATTCTTGGTACGGCTTCTATGATGTTGTTCAGTTTGGATGATTTGGTTGATGGAGTGAGTAGTACTCTTTGGATTAAGTGGTGACATGATTTCTATGGTATACTAGTTGTTTATACATGTTTGAGATAGCATTCATATTGATTTGTTGTGGAGCATGAGCAAGCTATTGGAGAGCTTGGATGTGTTGTGACTGGTTGGTGGTCAGATTGGACAATTAGAGACAGAAGAGAATGATATATTGATTGCAAAGAATTTGAGTTGATCTTGAAGGACAAACCCTAATATCTCATAAGGTATATGTAGGTTGTTTCATACACTGGTTGTGTGCATACATGGGCAGTAGTGAGCCAAGGTGCGTGCACACACTGGTTGCACTACTGACAGGTCGCGTACCTGTTGACAAATTGATATTTGTTGAGGATTGTTGCCTCATCTCAGTTGGTGCTGAGGGTGTAAGCTGAGTCTTTCATTATAGAGCTAGTGCTCTTGTAGAGTTGTACTCTATTCAGTTGTTGCTAATAAACCTCGGATTGTTGTCCATAATAAAAATAAAAATTGTACATACATCTTGTGTTCTTTATGTTCCTTGTAGTGATGACTTGATGATGATATATTGTTGATATATGTTCTCATCTAACTGGTTATAAATGACAGCAATGGGTAATGAATAAATGTTGAATGTTAACTAAGGAGTTTTTGTAAAGAGGGAAGCTTTTGGGGAAAAGAGCCCCACACTCATTTACCCCCCCCCCCATCTAAGTGTGGTAGGTGTGTCCAACAATTGGTATCAGAGCATGCCTTCACTACAAGCCTTAACAAGCTTGAAGGAGATCCATAGACACACAAATGGATGATGAAATACCAATCCTTGATGAGGAAAACTATTCTACTTGG
>ML780533.1:485867-512040 GCA_009831015.1 Picea engelmannii | reverse complement strand
AATGTGATTTTGAAAACATTTCAAGTGAAGATAAAGAATCAAGTAATGATAGCACAAAGGAAGATCTTGAAGATGAAGGCAAAGAATTATGTGTTGATGTTGGAAAAAAGGAAGATAGTGAAGATACTTCAAATGAAGGTAAATAACCTTCAAAAGCACTTGATTGCAATGATGATTATGATGATTTTTTCTCTACAAGTGAAGAAGAAGATATAGAAACAGTTTTTGTAAAGTTTGATGGCAATTATCCCATGAAAAGAATAGAAGAAAATCTATTAAAACTTCAAAAGAAAATTGAAGAAGGTGTATATAGATATAGAAGTGATCATTTGTATACACACTATAACTATCATTCGGATAACACTAAGAAGTTTCTTAGGAGGAGTCAAAGGCACATATTGAAGTTAAAATAAATGATCAAGGAACAAGAAGAGAGCAATAAAAAGGAAGATGAAATCACAAGACTAAAGCATGGAAAAGAAGACATGAACATAGATGAGGAGATTAGCAAAAAAATTTAAACCATTGTCCATATCAAAACCCAAATTGAAGAATCCAAAAGAATAGAGGAACTATTGAAGATTCAATTAAATGAAAAGGAAGAATCATCTTGTAAGTTAGAAGCTGAAATTGTTGTCCTTAGAAATAAGGTGGAAAAGTCAAACAAATTCTTGAATAGCTCACGAATCTTGGATGAGATCTTGGAAAGTCAAAGATCATCGTGTGATAAATCAGGTCTTGGATACAAAGGAGAAGATACACATGCTAAAGTAAGCACCTCAAAGAAGCATGAGGTAATTCCATCAAAGAAGGAAGACAATGTTGCAAAGAAACCATCTATGCAAAGCAAGGAAAATTTCAAAAGAACAAAGCAAGGAAGACATCAAGAAGCTATTATTGGCACACCCAAGCAAAGTTATGAAAGTATTTTCCAGGGGTATTGTTATTCATGTAATGGATATGGTCACAAAGATTTTGAATGTAGATCTTATGAAAGGAGATATAATGGAAGATTTTATAACACCACAAGGTGTTGGAGATGTGATCAAGTAGGACATATTGTTGTTCACTGTAACTCCATGAGATGCTACAGCTGTAGTGGATTTGGCCACAAATCCCAAGAGTGATGGAACACAAGAAGAAAGTCCATGATGAGGACTTCACATAGCATGGCTAAAAGAATGAATGAAGTAAGAAAGGGAGACATCTTTGAAAAGATGGATGCTCAAAGTTCAAGTTCTGAGGAGAAATCTCATCTACAGAAGTGGGTGAAGAAGACAGAGCAGCCAGATCATAATGAAAGACTGAAGGGAAGTTCAAAAGTTTCATCTATTGAGGCATACGTGGGTGACCGTGGTGATAGGCGCGTACATACGCCAGCTGACCTTGAATAGGTCACATACATACGTCGGCTGACCTTGAATAGGTCACGTACATACATGCTCTGTTTTGCAGCAGGCCACGTATATGTGGAAAAGCCTTGCACATGGGTTGCATCTTGATGTGATGGTATAACTCTGTGTTGCAGAGTCTGACATTGTTTATTGCAGGTTCTGACACTGTTTGCTGCAGGTTTTCATGGTTCTATGTTATATCATGTAAGGTGACGATGTAAAATAAATATTGGGTGCATGACAGTGACCCATGAGTATGGATTGATGTTGATTTGTTGAGGTACATGGCTGGTACATATTTGAATTTCATTGATATATATTATGATCTATTATTGGAAGCATATGATGGATATCATTGTGCATGCATTTTGCATGTGATTGGGCTACATTAGGGAGTCATAGCTTGTTGATGCATGGTTGATATACTTGCTTGGTGCAAGTGATGATGCATGATGGTACACTCATAGGTGGTATTGTTGATAGATGGACATGTTGGAATAT
The DNA here is from genome assembly GCA_009831015.1 of Picea engelmannii. NCBI lineage: Eukaryota > Viridiplantae > Streptophyta > Pinopsida > Pinales > Pinaceae > Picea > Picea engelmannii. Next base: position 510,145 of record ML780533.1, on the reverse strand, counting down.
TGGTAGATGCACATGGTTGGCATATTGGTAGATGCACATGTTGCCATGTTGATAGAGGCATATGGTTGATACATTCCATGGATGATATATTTTTGCACATGGTTGATGTACATGGGTGTTGTGCATTGTGGGCACATTTTTGGTACATGATGTACTTGGTTGATATATTGTTCATGATTCCTTATTTTTATTTTTGACATTCATGATGCATGGTATGGAACAAGTTTGATGCATGAACAGGTCCAAGGATCGTCATATGGTAGCATATTGTTCATCTTGCAGAGACGATAGGGGGATACATACCCTTAGCGGGGGTCATTCTTCTTCCCATGATACTAGGAGGAGATATTTATCAGACGCATACCTAGAAAAGAGCCATATATTTGAAAAAAGAGCATAGAGGCATAATTCTAGGAGGAGCGATGGTCACAGGGGGAGTATGTTCGATATATTTTCAGCATTACATAAGAGTGATATCTCTTGTTCAAAAGGGGAGAGATTATTCAGAGGAAGATCAAAGGCATTCAAGCAGGGGGAGCAACCCCAAGAGGAGAATGGCCATTTTCCATTGATGTCAAAGGGGGAGAGTTAATCACATTGATGTGATTGATGTTTATTGATGGGGAGAGATAGTCACATTGACTATTGATGTACAACATGCATAATCTACATGTTGACATCAATAATTGGTAATTGGTGTTGACATCAATGTTGGTATTTCCATCAATGCCAAAGGGGGATATTGTTGGATCATGTTGTCATTGATGCCAATGGTTTGATTATTTGGGAGATTGTTGCATCATGTGTCATTGATGCAAATGGTTTGATTAATTGATGTCAAGTAATTGATTGATTGATGATTGATGAAAAATGTATATGTATTTTCCTTGATGAGAATGATAGATGTCAAAGTGGAAACCAATTGATAAACTTGATGGATCATTGATATGATGCATAAATGAAGATGGATCAATGAGTTGTCATTGATACATGATGATGCATAGTTTGTTTGATGAAAATATGACTCATTATTGTATTACCATGATTGATAAGGTGCACAAATGGATGAACTCCAAAGTGGTCCCCTTATGGTGAAATCCCTCACGGGAAGACTCTTTGTGGATTGAGTTACTTTAGAAGAACGCTTGGAGGACCCATGTTTGTATGTTTGTTGTTGAAACTATCTTAGATGGATAGTGTTTGGCATTCCATTTTCGATGGTATCTGGAATGTCACATAAGTCCTCACGGTTTGAGATTTATGGCCTTATGAAGTTGGAGGACCCCCATATGAAGACTTGAAGCCACCAAGTTCAAAGAAGTCAAAGTGACCTAAAAGAAGAAATCATTATTTAAATGATAAATAAGTGACAAAATCAAGAAGGAATATTTACATGATAAAAAATTGGAGAACTTTCTATTTATGGAAAGTGGTTAACCCTAAAATAAGGAAAATGGGTTAAGTGACCTCGAGGATGAAAGTATAAATAAGATAGCTATGGTATCTTGTATAAAATACTTTTTGGATCAATGGAAAGATTCTTGTGAATATCTTTTGGAGTATTGATGGAGAGCTTCTTGTGAGAGCATCTTATTGGTGTGGATCTCTTGAGCATGATTGAAGATCTATTTTGAGGAAGAGATCTAGAGGAGGATCTCATGGATGCATCAAAGTTTCAGCAATGTCATATATCTTGACAGAAAAAGTCTCGGAGATTCAGAAACCCTAGTTTTTGAGGTATACGCGGGTTGTAATGGGCCAGGGCGCGTACACACACGGGTTGTATGAAGACAGGGCACGTACGATAGATAGAATGATGAAGACTTGTGTTTGATCTGGTGCCCAGCTTTTGGATGATGAGGCAAGTTCCAAATATGCATTCTATGGGCTTAAATCTATCACTAAGACACTGGTATGGTTACATTATTGTCTTGATGGATACTATAGTTTGATGTGTTGTGAATGCTTAGGGAATTATTGGTATGGATTCTATGATGTTGTTCAGTTTGGATGATTTGGTTGATGGAGTGAGCAGTACTCTTTGGATTCAGTGGTGACATGATTGTTATGGTATACTAGTTGTTTATACATGTTTGACATAGAATTCATATTGATTTTTTGTGGAGCATGAGAAAGATATTGGAGAGATTGGATGTGTTGTGATTGGTTGGTGGTCAGATTGGACAGTCAGAGACATAAGAGAATGATATATTGATTGCAGAGAATCTGATTTGATCTTGAAGTACAAACCCTAATAGCTCAGAAGGTATACGCAGGTTGTTGTATACATTGGTCGTGTGCATACGCAGGCTATAGTGAGCCAGGGCGCACGCACATGTTGGTTGCACTACTGACAGGTCGCGTACCTATTGACAGATAGATATCTGTTGAGGATTGTTTCCTTATCTCAGTTGGTGCTGAGGGTGTAAGATGAGTCTTGCATTATAGAGTTGGTTCTCTTGTAGAGTTGTACTCTATTCAGTTGTTGCTGATAAACCTCGGATTGTTGTCCATAATAAAAAGAAAAATTGTACATACATCTTGTGTTCTTTGTGTTCCTTGTAGTGATGACTTGATGATGATATATTGTTGATATATGTTGATGATATATGTTCTCATCTAACTAGTTATAAATGACAGCAATGGGTAATGAATAAATGTTGAATGTTAACTAAGGATTTTTTGTAAAGAGGGAAGCTTTTGGGAAAAAGATCCCCACACTCATTCACCCCCCCCCCCTCTAAGTGTGGTAGGCGTGTCCAACATGTTACTCATGTTGTTGTACATTTTGATTTTTTGGTACCTTTGGAATTTCATTTTCTTTGATTTCATCAAGCACTATGTATTATTTGTTTTCCTTTTCATGTTTCTTTCCATGCAACTGACCTCTATACATGAAATTTTCATTGGATACCACATATCTACTCCTAATGATTTTATTATTTTCAAAAACCCATAAGCGATAACCAAAATCATTAACACCATATCCAATAATGGTACACTTCTTGGATTTTACCTCAAGCTTTGTTCTATTTTCTTTATCAATATGGACAAATGCTTCACAACCAAAAGTGTTCATAAATGAGTAGTTTACATTTTTACATGTCCATGCATCCTCTAGAATTCCACCATCCAAGGAGCTCAAAGGCCCTCTGTTTATTAAGTAGACATCAATATCTACAACATCTACCAATAACTGCAAGGGAAACCCAACATGCAATCTCATACTCCTTGCATGTTCCATGATTTTCATGTTCATCCTTTCTAACACACCATTTTTTGGTGTGTTCCTGGAACTGTCTTATCTCTACGAATCCTATGGTATGAAAATTAATCATCAAACTCCTTGTTGTAGTATTCACCTCCATTTTCTGATCTGAGACACTTCAACCTTTTTCCTGTCTCATTCTCAACCAAAGATTTCCATTTCTTAAAAGTGTCAAAAACATGTGATTTTTGTCGAATGTAATAAACCCAAGTTTTTCTAGTTGCATCACCAATAAAAGTAACATAATAACAAGAGCCACCAAGAGATGATACCTGAGTTGGTCCCCATACATATGTATGCACAAGCTCTAAATTTTTACTATTTTTTTCCTTACCAACTCTGAGAAATCTAACTCTCTTATGTTTTCCATAAACAAAATGTTCACAGAAATCCAAATCAACTTGTTTAAGAGATGGAAACAAATTCCCTTTGTGAAGTATATTCATCCCCTTCTCGCTTATGTGCCCAATCCTATGATTCCAAAGTGTTGTATCCACACCTATAGAAGCTAAATATATTGAAGAATCGATATTACGAATACATAAATACAATGTACCTACCTTCTCTCATTTTCCAAGTACCAGTTCTCCCTTAGTGACCTCCCACGCCTTATCTGTAAATGTCGATATACATCCTTCACTTGCCAATTGTCCTGTTGAAATTAAATTTCTTCTCAGATCTAGTATATGTCTTGCCTCTTTCAGTAACCATTGGTTTCCATTGTTTTGTGTTATTTGTACCTTAACCATTCCAACAATTTGACATTGTTCATCATCACCCAAATAAACATGTCCAAAATGACCTTGAACGTAATCTTGGAAATATTTCCTATGGGGTGTGGCATGAAATGAAGCCCATGAATATACTACCCAAGATTCAATAATATTCTCTAAATAAAGAATCAAAACATCTTGTCACAGACCACCTATTACATTTGCTTCCTTATTTTTCTCCTGATGTCCATCTCTTTATTTCTTTGGATCTCTGTAGTGTAGATTTTAACACTGTACAATATTTACTACAAACAGATTTTTAGTAAAAGAACAAAAAATATACAATGGAAAATACAAACATTACACAGAGATTTTTCCCCTGAAACCCAAACCAAGAAAACCAGCATATTCTATATTCATTCATAGTGATACATTGTTTACAATACAATATACATTTAGGATCCAACAACATCCAAAACCCTAACCCAATGGCCTAGATTACTCAACAACCCTAATTCCTTAACCAGAAATAGAAAACCATCAACAAAACCCATGTTCCTAAAAAACCACCCAACAATGGACATGAAAATTGAGGCAACATGAAAAACGAGACAAAAATGTGACATGTTTCCCGAGGCAAAAATTTCTCGGGACCTCTTCCCTAGAACCCCTGCGCGGGGGGGGGTTTCCCCCCTACATGCCCGGTGCAACGCAAACACTACTACTCATGCAAAAAATATAACACATACCCAACATTCTCCCACTTGTTGTTTTCTTTGCATACAGGGGGTTACATAATCAATAATCCAGGGCAGCAATGCCCGTGGATCCTCTACATCAAAAGAACTTATCAGTGCTCACATATTTTTTTAATAAATCTGCAACATTCTTCAAAGTGTCCACCTTCATCAGAAATACTTTATTTTCTTCAACCATGTCTCTCACAAAGTGATATTGAATATCAATATGCTTTCTCTTTGAATGATAAGTCGGGTTCTTCACCAGAAAAATTGCACTTTGACTCTCATAATCTATCCTTATAGCTTTTTGTACCAACCCAATACTTGAACACAATATTTGTAACCATATTGCTTCCTTACTTGCATGAGTGGTTGCCATGTATTCAGATTCTGTAGTTGAAAGCGCCACTACAACCTATCTTTTTCTCATCCAACTTATTGCTCCTCCAAATAGGTTAAACACATACCCCCTTGTAGATCTCCTACGATCCAAATCTCCATCCCAGTCTGCATCCACAAAGACATGTATATCCAACACTTTGTCCAATCCCAATCTTCCTTGGTATCACATTCCATAGCTAGAAGTGCCACACAAATACCTGAAAACCCTTTTTACTGTTGTCCAATGCTCCTTCCCTGGTATTGACATATACCTTCTCAAAACTCCCACTACATTTGCAATGTATGGTCTAGTACAGACCATTGCATACATCAAACTGCCAACTGCACTCACATATGGAACACAAGACATGTCCTCCTCCTCTTCATGTGTCTTGGGACACTGATCCGTAGATAACTTTACACCAACAGGAATAGGAACCTTGACTAGTTCACCTTCCTTCATATTAAACCTCTACAATATTGTCTCGGCATATTTTCTCTGATTTAACAATAGTTCCCTCTTTTTCCAATCTCTTTTAATTTCCATGCCCAAAATTAAATTTGAAGCACCGAGATCCTTCATGTCAAATTTAGAGGACAACTGAGTTTTCACATCCTGGATAATCTCCTTGGTGTTTCCTATCAGCAACATGTCATCCACATACAATACCAAATAAATCAAATGATCACCAATTAATTTAAAATACACACATTGATGATCTTTGCTTCTTGTGAATCCAAGTCCCAGCATATAAGTATAAAATTTTTGATACCACATCCTTGGTGATTGTTTAAACCATATAGGGACTTTTTAATCTTGCATACCAACTCCTTCTTTCCCTTCACATCATAACCTTCTGGTTGCTTCATATAGATTTCTTATTCTATATCCCTATGTAGGAATGTTTTCTTTACATCCATTTGTTCTACTTCAAAATCAAATGCAGCAACAACAGATAACAAAAATCTTATAGAGGTTAACTTGGCAACATGATAAAAAGATATCACCAAAATCGATTCCCTCAACCTGGGAATAACCCTTTGCTACTAACCGAGCTTTGTATTTCTCCACTTTTCCTTCTGCATCCAGCTTCTTTTTAAATACCCATTTTCTACCAATGGGATTTCTTCCAATCAAAAAATCCACTAGATCCCAAGCCTCATTCTTATACAAGGTTGTCATTTCTTTGTCCATGGCATTTTTCTAGAGATTTTAGTTCTATGAATCCACTGCCTCCATGACAGTTCTAAGATCATCATCAGAAATAGACAAAGAAAAATTTGATAGGAAATCAAATGGAGTATACCTTTCCGGTAGCCTTCTTTCTCGAATTGATCTCCTCAATACTAGAGTATGAGGATCTTCTTCTTCTGATTCATGTTCTTATGTAGAGTCTGATGCATCATCCTTTAAATCAAACTCTATTTTCTCTGGTTCTTCCTTACTTGGTAGGACTTCCTATTTAACAACATCCTTCATTTCTCTAAATACCACATCTCGATTATACACTACCTTCTTAGTTTCTGGGTTTCAAAGCTTATAAACTTTGAGACCATCTTTATATCCAATAAAGATACACTTTTCAGCCTTCTTATCTAGTTTCTCCTATTTTCCTTTGGAACATGAACATATGCATCACATCCAAATACCTTGAGATGTGTTAGAGAAGGTTTCTTACCAGTCCATACCTCTTGTGGAGTCTTTTCATCTAGCACTGATGAGGGTGATTTGTTGACCAGGTAACATGCAGTACCCACTACCTCTGCTCAGAATTCTTTCCCTAACTCGTCACCACTGAGCATGCACCTTGATTTTTCCATCAGTGTCCTATTCATCCTTTATGAAACTCCATTCTGCTAAGGTGTATATGGAGTAGTATTTTTCCTTGCTATACCACACTTCTTACATAATTCTTCAAATGCATTCCCGCAGAACTCTCCACCATTATCTATCCTCAACACCTTAATTCTTTTCTCTGTTTGATTCTCAACAAGAGCCTTAAACTCTTTAAACCTTTTAAAGACTCCAGATTTCTTCCTTAGGAAATATATCCAAGTATTCCTCGAGAACTCATCTATAAATGAGACATAGTACACAGATTTTCCCAATGATGGGACCAACACAGGTCCAAAAACATCACTGTGAACTAGCTGTAAAATTCCTTCTTCCCTCATTGCAGCAGAGGGGAATCTTACCCGATTTTTCTTCCCATATACACAATGTTCACAGAAATAAAAATCCAGAGAGCAATTAGACATACCTTCAACCATACCTTTACCGTGTAGTTATCCAAGACCCTTCTCTTCGATATGCCCCAGTCTTTGATGCCACGACATAATCTTTTCTCCAGAGACTGTAGGAGTTCTTTCTTCTTCAACTCCAATATCAGGAACAATGGAACTATTACACCCATCACTAATAGTGCTTCCTTGTGTCTTATACAGAGTTCCAAACCGAACTCCCTTCAACAACACCATTGCTCCTCGAACCATCCTACAGGTTTCCTTTTCAAATATTGGTTTTACCCCTATATCATCCATTTTTCTTACAGAAATCAAATTTTTGGCCTCATGATCTGCATGTGTGCTTGAAGAATCCAAGTAAACATCCCCTCCTTCCTTGGAGGTATTTTCTTATGTAGAAAGAGATTCTCCAGATCCCTTCTTTTTCTCAACTTTGGATCTACACTGCTTCTTGTAGTGCCCTTCTTTTCCACATCTCCAACATACTTTTACAAACTTTCTGGGAGATTTAGATCTACCCTTAGACTTAGATCTCCCACTTGAGAACTTAGATCTATTTCATTCCTGGGAGTGTCCTCTTGCAAATAATGTGTTTTTTCTCTATCCTTTCATATTCTTTCATCTCATCTCCTTCGACAACAAGGATCATACCACTTCATCAAACTTCAAGGCAGTTGTATTACTACCAACGGCCACAACTAGAGTATCCCACGAGTCTGGTAAAGAACGCAGTAAATTGATACACTTATCTTCATCTAAAATTTAAATCTCAACATATACTAACTGACTTACCATAGTATTGAAGGCATTCAAATGCTTTTCCACCGAGTCTCCATCTCTCATCCTCGGTTTATACATCTTCTTTCTCAGGAATAATTTATTTACCAGGCACTTGGACTGATACAACTTACCCAACTTATCCCATAAATACGTGGTTGTAGCTTCCTCTGACACATTCAGTAATATGGAATCTGAGAGACACAGTCGGATTGTGCTCTTCGCCTTCCAATCCAAATTTTTCCAGTCATCTGTTGAATTTCTTGTAGGTGTGGTACCTAGATCTACCGTGATCCATTGATCTCTGTCCACTAATAGATATTTTATCTTGAGCTTCCACAACTCAAAACTTTCCCCATTAAACTTCTCGATCTCCATTTTTTAATTGCTCACCATTTCTTTTCACCTCAAAAATCAATACCACAAATCTCCCACTATAACAAGATTTATCACAATCCCAAGCCAAACCCTTGACCACAAAGGCGTCCCCCTGAAGCCAACAAAGCTCTGATACAAAATGTAGATTTTAACCTTGTACAATATTTACTGCAAACAAATTTTTAGTAAAAGAACAGAAAAGATACAATGTCAAATACAAACATTATACAGAGATTTTTCCCCTGGAAACCCAAACCGGGAAAACCAACATATTTTATATTCATTCATAATGATACATTGTTTACAATACAATATACATATAGGAGCCAACGGCATCCAAAACCCTAACCCAATGGCTTGGATTAGTCAACAACCCTAATTCCTTAACAAGAAATAGAAAACCATCGGCAAAAACCATGTGCCGAAAAAACCTCCCAACAATGGACACGCAAATTGAGGCAACATGAAAAACAAGACAAAATTGCGACATGTTTCCCGAGGCGAAAAAAAAATCTCGGGGGCGCTACCCCGGAACCCCCTGCATGCCCGATGCAACGCAAACACTACTACTCGTGCAAAGAATATAACACATACCCAACATACAATCCTTCTTCAGATGTCTTTTCTTCCCACAATTCCAACACTCTATCTTTCCTAGTCTGGATTTGGATCTTCCCTTCCTAGAATTCCCACGGTTCCCTAATATTTTTCCTTTATCCTTTTGTCTTCCCCTGTTATCCATGATCAACGCATTACCTAATGTATCACCCGTACTTTTCCGTCGCATTTCCTCGCTAAGGATAACACCAACAACGTCATCAAATTTCAAAGTGTTTGAACTAGAGATAGAGTTACTTACAACCATGACCAAGTTGTTCCAGCTTTCTAGCAATGAGAAAAAGATTAGAATATCCCTAACCTCATCATCAAAGTCCACTTTTACAGAACTTAGTTGATTAGTAACCATATTAAATTCATTTAAATGGTCGACAACATACCCACCTTCTGACATCTACATATTAAATAATCGCTTCATTAGAAATACCTTATTGGAGGCCGATGGTTTTTCATATATTTTAGCCAAAGCCTTAATTAGATCCTTTTTTTTCATTTATTTTAAAATATTTAAAGCCACCAACACTGTCAGGCACAACCGTATCGTTCCTAGTGTCTTTTTGTCAAGAATCTCCCATTCTTCATCCTTCATACTTATCAGTTTCTTTTATTTTCTGCCTAATGGTAGGAAAACATCCTTTTGATGTAGATAATATTCCATTTGCATCTTCCATAAATAGTAGTTTTGGTCTTTAAATTTATCAACCTTAAAGTTTCCATCTTTCGTCATTGTTCCCACTCGAACCAGGAACCCTCTTTTCCTGCGAGAGCAATAAAATAAAACAAATGCGGAAATAAAAAATAGAAGATACAAAAAAAAATAGAGACACAGATATACGTGGTTCACCCAGTGTGGGATACGTCCACCAGATAAATTTGCAGGCCCGTCTTTTATTATTATCCGACAAATGAATGGATACAGCCTACAAGATGCTTGTTATAACTTCCTCTTCTTTCTCTCACATTCTCCTCTCTCATAATACAATATTCACTCACCCTCACACATTTGCAATAAAATTCCTCATAAAATAGGGTTGACTTCTAGGGAAAAAAACCCTAACATAACTTCTATCGTCGTATTTATGACCTTATTATGAATGGTCCAGATTGACTACGAAATCACAATATTTTACAAGGTAATTTTCCCAAAACTTTCTCTTCTGGGGTGTTGCCCCCAAACCACCACTACAGAGGCCTCCATAAAGTGTCGTTTCCCCCCCTTTATTCATATGTGAGGGGGGAATCCCCCCCACACACCCCCGACCCTCGTCAGGAAATGGGATCCAAATGCGATTGAAAAAAAAGACATATGAATCAGGAAGGTAATTAGGCTCCACAACCAACATTTGGGACCCTTGTTTTGTTTGTTGTTGCAAGAATGTTTCTTCTTCAAATTCTTGGATTTATCCTTCTATTGTACTTCTAAGGATTTTTTATATGTACTTGCAGTGCCAATCACTTCAAGATGCAAGGGATTTTATTTCTCTCTCATCAAAGAATCACAAAAATATTCAAAAGAAAGAATTTTGTAAGTAGCCCCTTGACTAATAAGAATTTCTTTGGTGGAGTGTTACAGAATGTTTCATCTGTAGACAGATGAAACCTCCCTTGGATTACAGACCCCTATATTGTCACACACCCACTACGGCAACTAAGATTTTCTTTTTCTTTACGTATTTTCTTCGAGGAACAGAATCCATGAATTTATATGGGGTCTAGCGCAGACCCTCCCTTCCCTTATCCTCCCCCATGTGATCGTTGGCTATGACCACAGGCCTTACCAAAAAGGCGCTTCCGGATTTCGCGATTCGGGGAATCGCGATGCAAGAGTTCCCCTGTTCTCGGTCTTTCGAAATGTCGAAACCTGAAAGGGTCTAACAGATCTTTAGCTCCTCCCTTGGGTCACTTTTCATACCATCAATCATATGACCTGGTGTTGTTCCTCTAAATGGTTTCAGGGTTTCGCGATCCGGGAAATCGCGATGCAAGCATTCCTCCTTTCCCTTTCGAATCCCCGAAACTCGAAAGCCCAGTATCATCTGGATCTATGGTCCAGATCGTCGACTTGATCAACGGCCCGGATTAAATCCCGACATTCTACCTTTCGGGATTTCTGGCGAGGTCTTCACTCCTATTCCTTTGATGTCCAGAACCCCGGTGGCCTTAGATATTCGCCACACATCCCTACAAATGGGCGGTAAAGATTCTTTAGGGACTCCTCCTCCCTACCACAAGACTCTGTCCGGTGACCTAGGGCTCATTCACAGAGCGCATCGGGGTTTCACGTACCGGGATTTCACGACTGGCGAAGACGAGGGGTCTTGCCCTTGGGTTTCCTGGGTGCTGAAACACTGAAACCTATTCACGCTAAACCGATTCGGGGTTTCAAATATAGATTTCGTGACTGGTGAATACGAGGGAACTTGACCTTGGGTTTCCCGGGTGACGAAACGCCAAAACGCCAAAACCTATTCACACTAAACTGATTCGGGGTTTCGCATATCGGGATTTCGCGACTGGTAAATATGAGGGAACTTGCCCTTGGGTTTCCCGGATGCCGAAACGCCGAAACCTATTCACGCTAAACCGATTCGAGGTTTCGCAGATCGATATTTCGTGACTGGATAATATGAGGGAACTTGCCCTTGGGTTTCCTGGGTGTCGAAACGCCGAAACACCAAAACCTATTCACGCTAAACCGATTCGAGGTTTCACATATCGGGATTTTGCGACTGGCGAATACGAGGGAACTTGCCCTTGGGTTTCTCGAGTGTCGAAATGCTAAAACCTATTCACGCTAAACCGATTCGAGGTTTCGCATATCGGGATTTCACGACTGGCGAATACGAGGGAACTTTCCCTTGGGTTTCCCGGGTGTAAAAACGTCGAAACGTAGAAAACCTGAGAGAACCATTCTCTCTTGTACAAGGTTTCTAGACTCAGATCACATGATCCTTCAGCGGGTTCTTGGGTAATTATCCATAGGCTTGGTGACCAGACTGAAAAGCCTTCCTAAATCACCGAGCTATGAACTCTGTGATAGGGGTGAAGTAAACTTGTGGGTTCACTAAAACGGTAGTATTTTCAAGGAACTCACTCTGGCTCTGGAATGCGAGGGAACTTTTTGGAAGGAGGTTCCTTCAGGGAAATCAAACCAGGGCATAGCGTGAGTCAAGTAAATGGGAAAAATCTCAAGGGAACGGACTCGTAATATGAACTTGTTCATTCTATATATAAACCGACTATGGTCATATAAGTATAAGCATGCATCCATTATTTCCAATCAAAACACCAGGCAAACACTTCTATACAAAAACCATTTATGAGTGTACAAACATGAGCATGCGTTCCATGATATTCAATTCAAGATACAAGATATAAACACTTATCAGAAAACACCAGGTGTGACGCGACTGCTGAGAGGGATGCTCGTTTCCACCCAACCGTAGGCTCAGTGACTCCAAACAAATTTACCACTAGCCACCCCCAAGCTAGACCACGATGCTTGAGGTTCAATTTTCTACTTCTAGCTCAACAGAAGTCAAGGACGAAGGTTACTCTCCTTCTCCTCTGTTCAGAACTCCCTTTGTTTCCAGAGTTTCTTCAGTTCTTCCCCATGATCCCTGTCGCGCGCGTTCTCTCCTCCTCCTTTACTACACTTCATCTCTTGCCTTTTCTCTGCAAGAATGTGTGTGGCGTGAATTTCCCCGTCTGCGGTCAGGTCTGGGAGTTGTTACGGATGGGTGGTTCACCCCCATCCCCTCATTAACTCTTGAGGAGCCTCCCCACCTACCAATCTGACAGGAAATCCATTCTGGGGTTAGAGAGTTGCTTTGGTCTTTGAGCAAGTAAAACCAGTACGGTACTGGCTCGATGGAAGTTAATGCAACCATTCCAGGTCCCTTCCACCACCTCTCATTCGCCATCATGGTATCTTTTAGCACATCCCCCTCTCATCATCCATGCAACACGTATTCATAACATAATTTACATTCATCGACCTTTTATAAAAAGGTTCGTCAAATCAAACATTCACGTCTTTGAGTTTGCCATAGTTCTTGGCCAATATAGTTTTTTTTACAGACTGGGGGAAACATGGTGTTACAATTCCCTCCCCCTTAAAGGAACATCGTCCTCGATGTTCTACCTATCAATATGACGTGTATGTACAGAAGTAAAACAAAATCAGATATGTCTGTTTCATGGCATCTTCCATTTCCCAGGTAGCCTCATCTGGGCCAAAATGTTTCCACTGCACCTTGACCTGTGCAATGGTTCGGTTCCTGAATGGGGTTTCCTTTCTGTCCAGTATGCATTGAGGTTCTGGCGGGAATTCTCCCTCCGGTTCCACCTGGATCACAGACCAGTCAATTATATGATTAGAATCATGTACATATTTCTTCAATAATGAAACATGGAAAACATTATGTGCTTTTACTGTGGGAAGAAGTGCTAGCCTATAGGCTACAAGTCCCACTCTATCTATAACTTCAAAGGGTCCACAATACTGAGGTGCCAACTTGTCACAAGCTCCCATCCTTAGGGAACTCTTCCTGGGCCTAACTCTGAGATATACGTGGTCTCCCGTCTTGATTTCTCTTGGAGTTCTCTTTCGATCGGCGTAACTTTTCTGTTTGTTCTAACCGACCTTCAGATTCTATTTTATCTTAATCACTTGTTGTTCCATTTCTTTCATCATGTCGGGTCCAATAGTAATTATGTTTACGAGATTACTCCAACTGACTGGAGTGTTGCACGGTCTATCATAGAGGACTTCGAAAGGACTCGTCTTCAGGGATTCTTGGTAGCCATTGTTGTAGGCGAATTCCACCAGTGGCAGGTAATCTTCCCACTTATTGGCTTGATGCATTACATGCATTCTTAGCATGTCTTCCAATTTTTGCTTCACTCTTTTCGTCTGTCCATCAATTTGAGGATGATAGGTTGTGTTAAACAGTAATTTGGTCTCTATACCAACCATCAAGGATTTCCAAAATTTGGAAGTAAATTTCGTGTCTCTGTCAGACATGATATCTTTAGGCATACCATGTAGTCTGAATATCTCCTTCATGAATATGCTGGCGATATCTATTTCCTTGCAAGTCAATTTGACGAGGATAAAATGGGCGGACTTGCTCAATTTATCCACCACTACCATGATGGCGTCATTTTGTTTGGTCGATGTTGGTAATCCGATGATGAAGTCCATGGAAATGGTTTCCCACTTCCATTCTGGGATTGGTAGAGGTTGTAATAATCCTGCTAGGTGTCAGTGTTTTGCTTTAACCTGTTGGCATTCTAGTCACTTAGCTAAATAGTTAGCTATGTCTTTCTTTAACCCAAGCCAATAGAATTGTTTCCTAGTGGCCGTGATCATCTTTTGATATCCCGGGTGACCAGTATATGGTCTTTTATGTAGTTCATCCATTATGAACCTCTTCAAGTCGTCACAATATGGAATATACAATTTGTTTTTGTAAGTTAGCAGACCTTCATATATCATCTGGTAGCCTTCATACTTTATTCCTGTGGGTTCTTGCTCCAGGTACGAGGTCACGATCTGGAAGAATGTGTCTGTTTCTTGTGCATTCTTGACTCTTTCTTTGACATTCGTCTCATAGGTGCTCACTGCTGCCAGGTGAATTATTTTCATACTTCTGCTAAGGGCATCGGCCACCTTATTTTCCTTTCCTTTAACATGTTTGATTTCAAAATCAAACTCACTAAGGAGGGCCATCCACCTAGCTTGTATGGCATTGAGCTTTGGTTGGTCAAATAGATATCACAATCCACAGTGGTCTGTCATAAGTACAAATTTCCTTCCCAGGAGGTAATGTCTCCACATTTTTAAGGTGTGCACTATCGCAGCTAGCTCTAGATCATGGGTCACATAGTTGACTTCGTGCTCACTAAATTTTCGAGATTCATAGCAGACTACACTTCCTCCTTGCATAAGGAATCCTCCGAGCCCTTCCTTACAGGCATTTGTGCACACGGGGAATTAGTTTTTGGGATCAGCGATCTTCAGCACAGGTGCATGGGTCAGAAGGTGTTTCATGGATTGAAATCATTCTTCACATTCTTGTGTCCACGTGAATTTAGCTCCCTTCTTCTGGAGGGCAATGATTGGACAACCAATCTTGGAGAATCCTTTTATAAATATCCTATAGTATTATGCTAAGCCCATAAAGGATCTGATATCCAAAACGTCCTTTGGGGTAGGCCATTCCATGATAGACCTATTCTTGTCAGGATCTACTGCTACTCCCTCTTCATATATGACATGGCCCAAGTAATGTATTTGCTTCTGGAAAAAGTCACACTTGCTAAATTTGGCATAGAGTTAATGTTCTCTTATCACTTGAAGCACAAGTCTAAGATGTTCCTCATGTTCCTCTCTATTCTTGGAGTAAATTAATATATCATCAATAAAAACCAGTACAAATTTGTCTAGGAATTTGCTAAGCACATTGTTCATCAAGCACATAAAAGTGGCAGGGGCATTGGTCAATCCAAATGGTACTACCACAAACTCATAGTGACCATATCTCATCCTGAAGGCAGTTTTGAGGATGTCTTCACCCTTGATTTGGACTTGATGGTATCTAGATCTCAAGTCAATCTTTGAGAAGATGGAAGAACCTCCCAATTGATCGAACAGGTCATCGATCCTGGGTAAGGGGTACTTGTTCTTTATGGTTACCTTATTGAGTTGTCTATAATCTATGCACACTCAGAGGGTACCATCTTTCTTTTTCACAAACAGGACTGGTGCTCCCCATGGAGACATGTTGGGTCGGATATAGCCTCTGTCTATCATTTATGTTAGTTGTAATTTAAGCTCAACTAGCTCAGGTGTGATCATCCTGTAGGGTGTCCTAGACACTGGCACTACTCCCAGTGCAAGTTCTATCGAGAAGTCAATGTCCCTTCTCAGAGTTAAACCCGGTACCTCTTCCGGAAATATATCTCTATATTCTCTTAGTGTGGGGTGGTCTTCGAGACTTGGTTTCTCATCTTCAACTGATTCTAACACCTGTATCACATATAGTGGACATCCCTTTCTGCAATACTTTCTCATTTGAAGGGTTGATATTCGTCTCACCGAGACAGGTTTTTGGATCCCTTGAAGGGTTATCCTTCTTCCTTCTTCACTTACGCATTCTAAGGTTTTATGGTAACAGTCTAGTCTGGCTTTATATGTAGCTAGCCAGTCCATACCAATCAACAGGTCATATGATCCTAGGGGTAATATGTTAAGGGTTGCTTGGGTGGGGAATTCACCCATAGTGAATTGGCAAGCTGGTATGACCTCCACTACCTTTCTTTTGGTTCCAGTGGCTAACTGTACCAACCATGGCTTGGCGTGTTTATGTGGTTGTAATTTACACTTATCAACAGCCTTAGGGGCTATATAACTCAAATTTGAACCAAGGTCAATTAGAATAGACACTAGATGGTTGGTGATCATACCTTCCATATCCACCACTGAAGCTTGGTGGTCAACTTGTTTATTATCCATGACTGCATAAATTTGCGGCATACTCCTAGCCACATCATTGACGGTGGTAGCTTCTTGAACATTGTAAATTCTTCGACTATTATGTTGTCGGTGTGGGTAGTCCCTCAGTAGATGTTCTTCTCCAAAACCCCAACATTTTAAGGGTTCTTTCTTCGGGTTATCAATCTTTCCTGGGGTAGATCCAAAAGGTTTATTTCCTCTCTCAGAGGGGAAATTCTGCTGGTGTACACTTCAGGTTGGGAAGCTCATCCTTGAGTCCTTTTTATAGTTTTTAAATCTAGGGGATTTAAACCCCTTTTTCTGGAATCCCAAACTATTCTTTTGCTTCCAGCCTTCACGAGGTTCTGTCTGATGCCCAAGCTATTCATAACAATATCTTTCCTTTCGGATAGTATCTTCTAGGGTCTTTGGCTCGTCAAACTCAATCATGTTCTAATATTCCTTAGGTAGTCCACTAATGAATCATTGCACCTTTGCCTTTTTTTCTTTTATATAGGGTACGTACCTCAGCAATTCGAGGAATCTGCTGACATATTCTTCTATGGTGCATTGCCCCAGCTTGAGTTCATAGAATTCTTTAGTCTTTTCATCGAAATACTTTTTCGACAGATACTTCTTCCTGAAGTATTTCTCAAACCGTTCCCAAGATAGGACTTCTTCGTGAATCCCTTTTACGTTCTTAAGGTCTTCCCACCAAATGGAAGCCCTCCCATTCAGGTTGAAAGTGGCTACTCGGGCCTTCAAATTTTCCAAGAAGTCATGGACTCTGAAATACTTCTTTAGTCCAAGAAGCCAGACCTCCGCTTCCTCTACCTTCTTTATTTCACCATCGAAAGAGGGTGGTTTGGCCTTCTTGAATTCTTCGAGATTATGATTTTTGGAATGATTTCGCTTCTTCCGTTTTCTTCACGAATAAGAACTAGTTCTGCTACTAGAAGATCCCTTCGAGTCACTAGTTTCCTTTCCAGAGGAATCATCCAATGCTTGTCCCTTATCTCTGGGGTGAACCTTTCTCGAGGTGCACCTCCCAGTGTGGCCACTTAAAGGACCATGTTTTCGTATCCTAGGTGGGCTTCGACTTATCTTTGTCTATCGTTGGTCCGTTGCAATTGTCTTTGTATGTCGAATAAGATCTACAGCAAGACTGCATTAATTTCCATTTGCTTCTCTTGCTCTTTTATTAACCTCTCATTGTCAGCCTTGTAGCTCTGTAGTTCGACAATGAGGCTTCTCACAGTCTCAACTAGATCTAGAGGGGTTTCTACCGCTCTCCTTTTGTCAGACTCTTCGTCTCTATTGTGAGAGCCATCCCCCACTTCATGGTGCATCACCATTCTATGCGTCTGCAGTTTCCCACGGTTGATCGTCCGCTTGTTGTGCAAGAAAAACACTTTTTGTTAGTCAACATTATATTCATTCACAATCAGCGCATAATTCATATTTTTCAAATGCATACACACAATAGGAATTTTCATTCTTAACTTAGGCTTTTGATAAGGGGGGGGTTAGGATAGAGAGTTACTCCTTTTAAGAGTACTTCAGATGGAGTTTTTGTGCAACTCGTCCATGAGCCCAAGCAGGCCAAGTGTTGTAACCATGCTATGATGCCAATTTGTCACACACCCACTACGGCAACTAAGATTTTATTTTTCTTTACGTCTTTTCTTCGAGGAACAGAATCCCCTAATTTCTATGGGGCATAGCGCAGACCCTCCCTTCCCTTATCCTCCCCCATGTTATCATTGGCTATGACGCCAGGCTTTACCAAAAAGGCATTTCCGGCTTTCGCGATTCAGGGAATCGCGATGCAAGCGTTCCCCTGTTCTCGGTCTTTCGAAATGTCGAAACCCGAAAGGGTCTAACAAATCTTTAGCTCCTCCCTTGGGTCACTTTTTATATGACCAGTCCTATGACCTGGTGTTGTTCCTCTAAATTCTTTCGAGGTTTCTCGATCCGGGAAATCGCGATGCAAGCGTTCCTCCTTTCCCTTTCGAATCCTCAGAACCCGAAAGCCTAGTATCATCCGGATCTATGGTCCAGATCGTCGACTTGATCAATGACCCAAATTAAATCCCGACATTCTACCTTTCGGGATTTCTGGCGAGGTCTTCACTCCTATTCCTCTGATGTCCAGAACCCCAATGGCCTTAGATCTTCGCCACGCATCCCTACAAATGGGCGGTCCAGATTCTTTTGGGACTCCTCCTCCCTACCACAAGACTCTATCCGGTGACCTAGGGCTCATTCACAGAGCGCATCGGGGTTTCACGTACCGGGATTTCGCGACTGGCGAATACGAGGGGTCTAGCCCTTGGGTTTCCCAGGTGATAAAATGCCGAAACCTATTCACGCTAAACCGATTCGAGGTTTCGCATATCGGGATTTCACGACTGGCGAATACGAGGGAACTTGCCCTTGGGTTTCCTGGGAACCGAAACGTCGAAACGCCAAAACCTATTCACGCTAAACCAATTCAGGGTTTCGCATATCGAGATTTCACGACTGGTGAATACGAGGGAACTTGCCCTTGGGTTTCCCGGATGCCGAAATGCCGAAACCTATTCACGCTAAACCGATTCGAGGTTTCGCATATCGGAATTTCATGACTAGCAAATACGAGGGAACTTGCCCTTGGGTTTCCCGGGTGCCAAAACACCGAAACGCCAAAACCTATTCACGCTAAATCGATTCAGGGTTTCTCATATCGGTATTTCACGATTGGTGAATATGAGGGAACTTGCCCTTGGGTTTCCTGGGTGCCGAAACGCCAAAATCTATTCACGCTAAACCGATTCGGGGTTTCGCATATCGGGATTTCGCGACTGGCGAATACGAGGGAACTTGCCCTTCTGTTTCTCGTGTGTCGAAACGCCGAAACGTCGAAAACCTGAGAGAACCATTCTCTCTTGTACAAGGTTTCCAGACTCAGATCACATGATCCTTTAGCGGGTTCTTGGGTAATTATCCCTAGGCTTGGTGACCAGACTGAAAATCCTTCCTAAATCACCGAGCTATGAACTCTGTGACAAGGGTGAAGTAAACTCGTGGGTTTACTAAAACGGTAGTCTTTTCAAGGAACTCACTCCGTCTATGGAATGCGAGGGAACTTCCTGGAAGGAGGTGCCTTCGGGGAAATCAAACCAGGGCATAGCGTGAGTCAAGTAAATGGGACAAATCTCAAGGGAACGAACTTGTAATCTGCACTTGTTCATTCTATATATAAACCGACTATGGTCATATAAGTATAAGCATGCATCCATTATTTCCAATCAAAACACCAGGCAGACACTTCTATACAGAAACCATTTATGAGTGTACAAACATGAGCATGCGTTCCAGGATATTCAATTCAAGATACAAGATATAAACACCTATCAGAAAACACCAAGTGTGACGTGACTGCTGAGAGGGGTGCTCATTTCCACCCAACCGTAGGCTCAGTGACTCCAAACGGATTTGCCACTAGCCACCCCCGAGCTAGACCACGATGCTTGAGGTTCAATTTTCTACTTCCAACTCAAAGGAAGTCAAGGACGAAGGTTACTCTCCTTCTCCTCTGTTCATAACTCCCTGTGTTTCCAGAGTTTCTCCAGTTCTTCCCCGCGATCCCTATCGCGCGCGTTCTCTCCTCCTCCTTTACCACACTTCCTCTCTTGCCTTTTCTCTTCAAGATTATGTGTGGCGCGAATTTTCCCATCCGCGGTTAGGTCTGGGAGTTGTTACGAATGGGCGGTTCACCCCCATCCCCTCAATAACTCTTGAGGAGCCTCCCCGTCTACCAATCTGACGGGAAATTCATTCTGGGGTTAGAGAGTTTCTTTGGTCTTTGAGCAAGTAAAACCAGTACGGTATTGGCTCGGTGGAATTTAACGCAACCATTCCAGGTCCCTTCCACCACCTCTCATTCTCCATCGTGGTTTCTTTTAGCACATCCCCCTCCCAACATCCATGCAACACATATTCATAACATAATTTACATTCATCGACCTTTTATAAAATGGTCCGTCAAATCAAACATTCACGTCTTTGAGTTTGCCATAGTTCTTGGCCAATATAGTTATTTTTATAGACTGGGGGAAACAGGGTGTTACATATACCAAGACAGAAACACTACAAGTGGACATTGACATCCCTTTTATTTCAGTTTAACCAATGAGAAAGAGAGAGAGAGAGAGAAAAAAAGTGTGATGCACCTTGTTTCGAAGTTTGTCCTCGTTGCTTCCAATATGAGATTGATCTCCAAAGTCCCTAGTGAAACTTGATACCTGCAATAGGAAACAAAGAGAAACCACTACCTCCTACTCTTATTTATTAGTAAAAACAAATTCATCTACGAAGATTGAAGTGACAATAGAAAAGCACATGCAAGAATACACAAGCTTGAAGGAAATAGGCCAAGTTTATTCAAACGAGAACTCAAAGAGAATACTTACAAACCATGGATGATGATGCAACACTTCTCCAAGCTCTCCTCATCCAAACCTTTGATGAATCTACCAATATCAATGGTTTGATACATGAAATCTTCCCCCTTTCACCTTGGAAAGCCCTCAATACATAGGCTTGAGAGGCACAACTACCATGATCAAATGAGGGGTATGGTTGAGGATATGGCTCCTTGAGGTTTGTATCAAATCCCAAATTGAATCCCAAGCATGAGGTTTGAACACAACTAACCCAATATGAAGGAGTTGGCCCATAGATTAAAGTGGAGGAGATCCCCCTTTTCTCTCAACAAGAATGGTGTTCCCCCTGAGTGAGAGACAATGCACCATTCACCAAAAGTGGTTCTCCCTATACATGGGAATGGGAGCACCGACGCTCCCTACATATGGCTAGCAGGGCGCCACCCTTCATAAATGCTCAAAAATGGATCAAAATTTTCAAGAAAAAAGTTTGGTTTGACCTAGAAATGATGGGTTTCCTCCTCCCATATGACTTAGGGGTCATGAACAACTATTTTAATGGTGTCAATGGGTGGCGACACCTCACAAAGTGAATGTGACACTTGGGAGGGTGCATATGACACTTGTGACAGTGCATGTGACACTTATCGAGGTGCATACACTTTGCGACACTTAGGGTGAGATACCTAGGTGTGAAATTTTGGTGTGTAACATGGAGTGAAAAGTAGATACAAAAACATAATAGGAAATGTCAAGCTTAGTAAGAATAAAATTTATAAGTTGGTGATATGTCTTGATTATTACATTTTGCAAGAAAAAGTCTAAGTGTTTTGAACTTGGATAAAAAAATATCCAATGCAAGCAAAATCACTAGGATTTAAAGCAATCAATTGATTTTCAAGCTAGTGAGATTAAATCGTATTGTGTTTACCAAAGATAATTTTCATATTTTTCCATGATACTTCTGGAGTCTCAATTCCTTGAATGTGAAACTAAACATGACTAGATATGGACAGTCTAATTAATCCACATGTTTTTTCATTTTTATTATCTCATTTCGATTTCTTTAATGCATTAAGAGGGGTAATTTATATTCCAAGGTAACCTGATAAATTCCCTTACTTCATAGTAAATCCTTCATACAAGATTTCCATGAGAAGTAGCTTGAACCGATAAGCAGGAGATGACTTGGACTAGTCATATTACAATATGCAGGTAGGATGGCTTCAAAAGAAAAAAATTACTATCTAGGGGGAAAGCTCTCGAAAAAATAAATAGTTTTAGAAGGAAAAAAAAAATGCACTAAAAACATACTCTCGATGTCAAAGTTGTGCCCTTTTGAAGAAAGGCATAAAAAATAACTAAGGTGCCACGTAACAAGTAGAATTTGATCAATGTAGTGATGGGTGCATGATGAGGTTTCTAAGTTAAAAAACAATTCCCCTCCTCTAAATTTTATTATAAACTCATTTTTACTAATAAGTTACTTTTATAATGTAAGTGTCTCACTTTTATAAAATAAGTGAAAATCATTTTTATAATGTAATTGACTCAAGTTTATAAAGTAAGTGATAATCACTTTTATAATGAAGTTACTTTATAACTTAAAGTTGCATGCTAAAATCAACTATAAAAAAAAAAAAACAATAAAGCTACATTATGAGTGATATAATTTAAGTGAACTACACTTCACAATAAAGTTATGTTATAACTTAAAGTCACATGTACTTTTTCAAAATACAACTTAATGAAAAGAAAGACTTGAACTCAATATCTCTATTTTAAAAAAGCAACTTTCAACCAAGTGAGCTATTACAAAATATATAAAAAAATGTTAGAAATGAACAAGGAGGCCTAGTTTCTTTTACTCTTTTCCTTGAAGTGTGCGTTTACCCCAAAAAATCTTTGTTTTTTCCTTCAAAAAACTTCGACATAACTGCATAGAAGAAAAAAAAAAAAAAAGACTTTCGAAGAAATTCTAAAACTTTATAAGATTGGGGCCAGGTCTCGGTTAGTCTATCTGGAAAATGCAATTTTTCCTTTTTTTTTCTAATTTTCCAAGATCATACAAAGTGTAGGAAAAATAGAATACACAAAAAAACAAACATGTTTTGCTCTATTTTTTATTGCTAAGATCACACAAAGAGCATCCGCAGATCAAAAAGGGGGCAAATTGGAAATATTAAAAAAAAAACGAAATAAACTATTAGAATAGTTTGAAAGAAATTTTAAAAATCGAAATCAAACTATATACTTCTAGATATGGTTTAAATGGTCATATATTAGGTAACAACTTGAACTTTTTGGATGAAACAAAAAGAGTTTCCAATTAAAAACAACACTCCAAACGCATTAAAATAGTTCTCTCAACCCAAAAATGATTAAAAAAAATTAGCAAAATCTGGAAGTCCTTTAATGCATGAAGTGACATAGGTTCAATATCTCAATAAAAAATGGGAGTGGATATTCATAAGCACTCTGACACTATGCTTGATAAACAAGGTATATCTACACAAGTGGAACACCTTAAAACAATTGCTAACACAAATAGATCAAAGATCAGTTCACCAATGCATTATGTGGTTAAAATCCTCAAAGAAGGAAATAGTCCACGACCCTAGCCAACATAGCCACTTGATGCAATATATTAATGGAAAAGGAAAATACATATAAGTTTCCCATAATACATCATCAACAAATGACCCTCCATACTCTTTAAATAGATATTATGGACCAATCGGAGGTTAAGCCATGGATTAATAGTTGTTAGTATCAAGGAGAAGATGACCAATCAGATCACTTATGTCTAGAGCATAATCTTGGCCGTCAAATTAGATAATTGCAAATGAACACTAGAGATACACACTTTACCTAAAGACACAATAGACCAAGTTGATCTTAAATAAATCCTAAGTGTCTAAATATCCTAACAATGCACTGAACATTAAAGGTAAACAAAGTTTTCTATGGTTGTTGCAACAAAAGGAATGATATCCATTGGTGTTAATAACATCATATGGGCATGGTCACCAAAGGCGAGATGGACATGAGAAAAATAAAAATAACTAAAAAGTGATTTGCAACAATTAAGGCATAACAAGAACAAATGGAGTGTGATGGCAAGATTGTGAGTGATGTTGATGAATGAGACTTATTTGAAAGAAGAACTTCCATACTTGCCATTTTTTAATGACTTGTATCATGTAAGAATTTACAAATTAAAGGTAATGAATA
>ML780533.1:399030-430542 GCA_009831015.1 Picea engelmannii | reverse complement strand
TTAAATGGGCATAACTTTGTCATCCAAAACATGTTTTCAATGCCCTCTTTTTTAAGTGTTTTTTTTAATCCCTTTCTATCTAAACAATCATTATGTTTTTAGAGTCATCTTACTTCCTAATTGTGATATTGGTAATTCAAGTGTGAACCTACTTTTAAACACAAATTATTTCATTGGGAAACCTAATATGGAGGATTTACTAAGAAATAAGGGACTTACCAAGTCACCATGGGAAGAGAAGTTGTTCTTAGAGATGCATTAAATATAGTTGAATTGAACAACGAAAATGACTGAACACACGGACTCATCAAGATGTCAAACTAAAATGAAATGAAGTTTCATATTCACTGGATTCAAACTTCAGATGGAAATTGTGTTTGGTAAACAAATCGAAATTTGAGACCACTAGCTCAAGAATCAGGTGATTGCTTTGAATCCTAATGATTTTGGTTGTATTGGAGATTTTTTTTCTAAGTTCAAGACACTTACACAATTAATTGTAGACTTTAAAGTCAAGAAAGAAATAATCAACTAATTTGTACTATTCTCTCTAAACTTGGACCTACCTATTATGTTTTTGTATCCACCTTTCAGTATACTAGAAAGGATTTTCTAATTTTTAAAGTAATGTTCACATAATGCCCTATTTTAACATCTTTTGTGATTATCTCATTCAAGATCAAGACAAGCTCTTGCACCTTGGATTTATAAGTACTAAAAGTACCTCTAACAAGGCCTTAGTGGCACAATAGAAGCAAGGCCCCACACATCCAAAGAAGCAACATGATTACAACAAACAAAAAAGGCTCCCAA
Organism: Picea engelmannii; assembly: GCA_009831015.1. Lineage (NCBI taxonomy): Eukaryota > Viridiplantae > Streptophyta > Pinopsida > Pinales > Pinaceae > Picea > Picea engelmannii. The sequence goes on along the minus strand of ML780533.1, from coordinate 429,729 downwards.
ACCCTCCTAGCGAACTCCTACTCCCATTGAATGGTGATAAAGAAACTAAGTTAAAAGGTGAGAAAATTGAGAGACATTGTAATTTTGTGGGAGAGATGGTTATATAAAGTCTAAATGTTTTAAGAAGATGGAATCCTTGGAGGAAACAATGAAGAAGAGAAACATCAATCGAGATCTTTCTTTTTCTAACTCTTTTTTTCGTGGGCGTGCTCTTTTTGCCTCTAGCTTTTCTTTTCAATGCAACATCTACTTCTTCTTCTAATGAGTGGTTGATTGATTCTAGAGCATCTTATCATGTAGCTAAGGACAAATTCATATTGTATGGCTTTATTAAATGTAACACCAAATAAATATTTGTTAGTGATGATAGAACTTTAAATGTGGTAGGCTCTAGAATTGATAAACTAGATGATAGTTATATTAATAATGTATTATGTGTTCCAAGTCTTTCCTACAAGCTTTTATCAATGTATGAAATCACTCATTTTAGTGCAGGCAAGACTGTAGAATTTTCACTTCACCCAGTTGTAATCAAGAATTTAAAGGATCCCAAGCATAATGTAGAAACTGGGATTGTTGATGATATTACCAAGTTGTATAGATTTAACAAATTTAGGTCATCATCTCTTCCCTCGGTTTTTATTGCTCATACCAATGAAATTAGCAGAATGTGGCATAAGCATTTTGATAATCTAAACTATCACTCATTGCAACACCTACATAACATTTTATCCTCTACGTTAAATGTATCATTTTAATTAACTCATGGTAAAGTGTTTTTAACCTTGAGTTACTTATTTTTTCAGGTTTGCATGTAAACAATCAAGCTAAAATTTTCTAGCAAACTCAAGATTTAAAAAATATCTCTGTCACATTTAACTTGAAGAAAATAACCATAGTTAAAAATAATAATAGAAACACATATCTACTTTTTTTGGAATGGATTAACGCATTTGTTTTTTCCATTTTTCATTTTTTCTAGACAGGAGAGAAGCAAAATTGGTCATGCTCCTCGATTTTCCTTACAGGAAGAATTTTCATTTATCGATCTGAATATTAGTTGGAAAAAGGAAGCAAAATTGGTCATCTTCCTTGATTTTCCCTTACAGGAAGAATTTTCAACCATCAATCTGAAGATTTGTTGGCAAAAGGGATGCAAATGCCCGTCAAAAGGGGGAAATAAAAGTTCTTTGCAATCGAACTACGACCCTCTCCACTAACGTGGCCAATATATTCCTTCTAGCGCGCGAGTTTTGCAACGTGAGGGATTCTAAGGACGAATATGAGGGTTTAGGCAGCTTATCAATCTAAAATGTGCATCCTGGGACACTATTGTAACAAATCACTTCCTTCTTACACATTATGTCTATCACCTTGTAGCGTGAGAGTCTCTAAGGAGGAATCCAAGGGTTTGGGAATCTCATCGCTATGAAATGTTTTGTTTGGGAAGGTACCATAGAGGCAGTGAGACCAGCTAAGGGTTTAAAAATCTAAAACAATCAATTCATTACAAAAAAACATTAAGATATTACCCTTGTGAGTTTTCTTATCATTTTTTTTATTTTTTTTTTGGGTCCATAACTGTGGTTACAATATGAGTTTAACATTTGCAGATTGGGATGCAACAATGATTGAGGAAAACATTCCTTAATGACAAACAATACTTGGGATCTTGTCCCTCTTCCAAAAGGAAAAAAACTTGTCAAATGTAAACGGGTGTTTAGGACTAAGTATGCAGTAGATGGAAGTGTCGATAAACATAAGGTGTGGTTAGTTGCTAAAGGATTTTCCCAAGTTGAAGGGATTGAATACATTGAAACATTTTCCCCTGTGGCCAAAATGAATTTCATTGGCCTTGTTTTATCCCTTGCAGCGTCATACAAATGGGAGGTCCATCAGATGGATGTAAATCCACTTTCTTGCATGAAGATTGCAAGAATAAATTTACATGGAATGACCTCATGCATATATTCAAAATGACTCTAGTATTGTTTGTCTCCTTAAGAATTCTCTCTATGGCCTTAAGTAAGCTACTTGGGATTGGTATGCCAAAATGGATAGTTTTCTTCTTGATTATGACTTTTCTAGATGCCATTCTAAAACCAATGTCTATGCCAAGAAAATGGATTACCATATCATCATATTTGTTATTTAGGTTGATGACCTTATACTCCCTAGTAGTGACCCCAAACTTCTGACACATGTGAAATCCAATCATTAGAAGAAATTTGACATGACAGACTTAGGAAATTTGTATTATTTTCTTGGCCTCCAAGTCTTGCAAAAAAAGACACTTTTCTTTCCCAACCTAAGTATGCATGTGATATTCTTTGTCGCTTTCACATGGAAGATTGTAAACCAACCTTGTCTCCCCTCCAATATAGATTCAAGCTTGTTTCCACTGTACCGCGACCAAAGTGGATGACACTTTGTATTGTTATTTAGTTGGTATCCTTTTGTATTTGACTCATACTCATCCTAATATTTCCTTCAATATTGGTATTGTTTCTCAGACATGCAAACACCCCACAAGAACTAGTGGAAAGTAGCAAAGAGAATACTTTGATATATTTGGGTATAGTTCAGTGTGGGATATAGAACAATTCATAGGGGAATCCTTTGTGGGTTGGTTTCGCTAGTTCTAATTATGTTGACAACCCTAATTATTGGAAGTCTATTGTGACTTATGTTTTCAATCTTCGTTCCAATCTTATCACTTCGGCTTGTAAGAAGCAAAATGTTCTTGTTTTTTCTTTAGAAAAAGTATAATATTGAGTAGTGATTTGCACAAGTCAAGAATCCAAGTGGGTTAGATAAATACTTTTCGAGTTTGGATTCCAGTAAAAATATCTAACCACACTCTGGTGGGACAATCAAAGTGCCATTCATCGCACCAAACATCCAGTTCAACATCAATGCAACAAATCTATGAAATTGCACATGCACTTCATCTGCAAGCTTCTTTGGGATCACATCCTCAAATTGTTCTATTGTCGTACAAATGATCAAGTTGCATAGATTTTCACAAAGACCCTTATAGAAGCCAAGTTTTCAAATCTTTTGTCTATGCTAGGAGTTCAGGGATTTGCCATTAAGGGGGGATAGACTCTAATGATTCATTCCTTCTCCTTTTGTGTCATGTTTGTAAATCCTACTATCTTATCCCAAGTTGTTCTCAAGGAAGATGTTAGGATATTTAAACACTAGGAGTTACTATTAAGGTCAACCAAGTCTAATGTAATATTAGGTTAAGTTGTTCTTTTAGTGTGTTTATTTAGTGTGCTTTTATACTTTACTAATCCAATGGTCACAATTGTGTGATACAGATGAGTTATCTGATGGTTCAAACATCTCCTCGATCTTAACATCACTTGATCAATGGCTTAACATCCATTTGGTCCATGGTCTCTATTTAAAGAGAATGGAAGGTCATTTGTCAATGACTATTTTTGTGAGAGATGTTCATGTAATCTAATTATTTCTGCATTAATGTATTGCCTCGACTCTCGAGTGGTCGTTTTGACTTGGGCCATGGACAATCTCTCTCTTTGATGGTTTTAACCACATAAAACACTAATAAACTAACATTTGATCTATGTGTGTGTGTGTGTTTTTCTTAAAATGTTCAACCTGTGTTGATATATCCTATTTTTCAAACAATTTATCTTCTATGTCTATCTTTCTTTCACAACTAGGGCCTGGAAATCAAAGGCCTTGTGTCAATGAAGACACAAAGTCTAATAGTTTTTTTATGCACTAGCAAATTTTCAATAAAGATGTAACATCCTGCTCTTTTGCGCACCCAATGTGAATTATTCTTGTGGACACTTGTGTGAAAGTGATCTAGTTCACTATATGATTGACTGATTCGATTATGGAGCATGATGATGTTTTTGGATTTGATGATATGTTATTTTATGATATTTATGACGACATGTGATATTGACTGGTTTTCCTGAGTGTGCAGGACTCTGAACATTTGAGGATACCTATGGCATCGATGGATCTCCTTGGACTCTGGATCAAGTCAGGGAGCGGACGGTTATGGTTTGAATGTTTTGATATTACATATGTGACATATGACTAGATATTATGATGTTGATTGTTATCGCTGACATGTTTCGTTGATGGATGCAGGTTGACGATAGCTTTCTAACCAGACTCACATAAGGAGTAAAGGGGTCATGCATGAAAACCAGATATATTAAGGGAGAGGTGTGGCAGAAGCCATGCCACAGCCTACTAGCACTCCCATCGTGGCTTGAATTGTAGGTTAACGATTAACTAGTTCGAGAGATCCACGATATCGTGAGGGCAGACTGTTACAGTCGCTCACAATGATTCTAAGGGGCGTGCAATAAGGCAAGGTCCTTATTCCTTAGAGGCCCTTAGTCTCCCACAAGGTCACCTGACGAAGTACTGACTCCAGGGGTTTGACGTCTACCAAAATTAGTCAAAAGGCGAGTGGCACCCTTGGAGCACGTAGTGCGTCTTGAAGGGAACCTCGCGCAAATAAAATGGGAATGCAAGCGAGTGGCACCCTTGGAGCACGTAGTGTGTCTTGAAGAGCACGTCACAATTTTTAACTCTGGTAAGTTAACAAACCTAGTACCTAGAAAACTATGCCTCCTCAGGACCTGGTTGGCCTTAAAATGAATGATGGTATGAGTAAAGTTTAATAACTAATTTTCCCTTAAAAAAATTGTCGCCAAGCTTATTGAATTTAAAACCTACGTCTAAGTAGAACATGTGAACAAAAAAAAAAAACTAAATGAACATATAACAAGAAGGGGGATAAAGAAAATTCAAAAATTTATAACTAAAATAAAATTTTAATGAAGGATTAAATTATTAAAAGGGTAAATTGTTGTTTATATCTAAACTTGCTAAATCTGAACTAAGAAGAAAAGGGGGAAACTTAAGGAAAAGGGGAATGTCTAACATAGTAGGGAATCTAGTATTTGGAACCTTCTAATTGTGAACTCAACTAGGTTTTAAGAAAGGCGTCAGTCATTTAAGAAATATAAGGGAATAAAGGGACACTGAGGAGCATTTTTAGGAACACTTTTAGGTGGGTTAGGGAAAAATGAAAATTTAATTAATTAATAAATTGATTTTCTAGTGCAAGTAAGGGATCGGGTGGCATGTGTACAGGGGAGGTTTATCCTAATTAAATTTAATAAAAAGAATATAAAGAGGGTTTGGGAAACTAATCACTAAGAAAACTCTATAAAAAGGATGGCGAAGGAGAAGTATGGATCACGACTGGTAGGTGTAAGGTTACGCTGCCGATATTTTTCTTGACCAAGTTTTCTTGTGGGAGTTGGGATGCCCAGCTCGAAAAGGGAGTGGTAGCTAAACCTTGCGAGGCGAGCTGGGAGCTAGATATTTCTCTAGTTTTTGGGTGTGTGGCCCCTTTGCGGCTCAGGGGGCTCAGGGTGAAGAAGAGTACCCCTAGCGTTCGCTGTGAGGTCTCGACGATTAGCAGGTTGGAGATAGGAAGGAGTGACATTGTTTAATATCATCTTCGACTTCTTCGTCATCGATCCAGGCATTTTTATTGCGATTTGTATGTATGTAATTATAATATGATTAAATTGTACTCTTGGATTTGAATTTCTCTGTAAGCTGTATGAGTTTTATGATGTCGAACCTTGTAATATTTCTCCTTCGTTGTGGATTGGGGAGAGACCGTTGCACTGTTGTCTTTTCAACTTCCAATTATTTACACTTAAGGTTTCATCCACTGAATGGCCATCTTTTGGAGCCATTTCGATTTTTTTTTATTTTCTTTGTTATGAGAATATTAATTAGAGCATGGAAGTGTTTAATTGTTGATGAACATCTGTAACCAACTCTGAATTTTCCTTGGGCGCTTGATTGGAGTCTTACTAATTTATTTTAAATTACAGTTTCATTGTATTCCACCCTTCAAACAATCTTGAAGTTCACACCTGCGTAGATGGAAACCCTGGTGTGAGTTGGCAACCTTTTAACACTATACTAGCCCCCATATATGGAATGGTTGGGTTGTGCGTTTTTCACTGGCCCTCTGTCTGATTGACGCGCCCGGGGGTTATGGCCCTTGGCCTTCGATCTTCCATTTGATTTTGGTTACGCATGGATTTTACCTTACCGTGTGACCGTGGTCAAACCAAGAGTAATCCCAAATTTCTTGATGGGTTTGTTTCCCCCTTGCTTTTATAACCTGCAACCCTTAAAATTTGAAAGTGCAACAACATTTAAATTGTTCCCAGAACTGAAGGTTCGCTTTACCTGGAGTTTTCGTAATGAATCTTGTATTCCTGGATAGAATTTTGTGTTGCTTCGAGTGCCTTTTTGCTTCTTGCCAAACGTCTTTGACTTTCTTCACCCTCACGAATGGGTCTTTCCCTTAGTGATTCTCATCAAACTTCATATGCGATTGCATGGAACATACTCAACAAAATTCGTGGAATGGACCTGCGTTTTTGCATGGGTCTTCCTCAACGAATTTCATTTACTTACTCGGTGATTTTGTTGGGGCTTTTACTCAACATTTTGTTAGAGATATTGCTTAAAATAGTAGAGTTGGTTGGGTTTGTTTGATATTGTTGAGATATTCTCTCAACAACAATCCTGAAAATTAGAAGAAGTTAGATATGATAATTGTCTTGTTAATGTATTTATATTGAACATTACGAAATGAAAAAGTTTGAAGTTTTGTGTGTAATTGTGTGTCATTTCTCCTCCAAAATTTATCACTTTTCACACCAATCTTACCCTGCTTTTGCTTTAAGTCCCTCGGCGAATTATTAAAATCGATTTACTAGTTTGTTGGGACTGTTACTCAGTGTTTCATAAAACTCCCTCTACATTTTGCATAGGATATTACCCTGGGATCATCATACTCGAGGGAGACTTCCCTAGACTCTCCCTTGGTGCCTTGTACACGGGCATTGTTTTGTGACTAATAGCATTAGACCCATTTCCTCCTTTTAATCTCAGCTACCTTAAATCTTTATCTCTTGCCATCTTAACTAGTTTGTTATGGGGATGAACCTCGATCCATTCATAATGGACGGGTAGTTAGTTGGTATCTTACATTTGTTCATTTAATTGAAAAAAGGCGGTTTTTCTTCCAGATTATTTTTCCTTGAGTTTATTAGTGTATTTTTTTTGTCTTTGTCCTCACACAGATTCATGTGGTTCCTTGTAATGACACCCTTTTATTAATGCTCCCTCATTAGTCTAGCACCTCCTTATTACCCTTTTAAAGTAAGGAAGGGTTAAATAACATGCTTTAGTTAATACGTCACTTACCTTATCCTCCTTTCCACGTTAATTTTCCAATAATCAATTTGCTTCTCTCAGAATTTTGTGTTTTAAGAATCTACATAAAATTTAGATTGTGTTATGAGATTTACCTTGGAGATGAGTTCGACCATTTCTTTTACTTTAATTTAAAATGTGTGATCATGCATCACCAATATCAATTCTTGATTTAAGTTGCATCCATGCTACCCAAGATTATAATTGATCTTAGTTCATTAAACCATAATGTATAAGTAATCCATGAAGGTTCTATAATGCTTACACATGGTTGGCCTACTTATAGTTTCATGATTGATTAATTGATTAGATTTTCTCATGCATATAAATATTTAATGTTGAATGAATTCGGTGAACCTTAGCAATTAGCGCAATTGAAAAGTAATGAAGGAAATGTTTGTTCAAGATGATAGATGTTCTCACACACATAAATATTTAATGTTGAATGAATTTGGTGAACCTTAGCATTTAGCGCAGTTGAAAAGTAATGAAGGAAATGTTTGTTCTAGATGATAGATTTTCTCACGCACATAAATATTTAATGTTGAATGAATTTGGTGAACCTTAGTCTTTTGCGCAATTGGAACATAATGTAAGGAATGTTTTACTAGATGATAGCCTTCTTGCGCGCATTAAATATTAATGTAAAGAGCATGCTTGATGTATAAATTAGACATATTTCACTAATAAATTATACTTGAATTGTATGTTGATCTAACACTTATTATTGGTGCCATTAAATTGTTATTGCTTGATGGATAGATGACTAGTTTTCTATTGCGCCTTGCAAATTAATGTTGCATGTTGGGTTTATATTTTGGTTACCAATGCGTCCTTAATATTATTGAAGTATGATTGATTATTAATAGTATTCTCTTGCGCCTTGTGAAAATAATCGATGTCTCTTGCATCTTGAATCGTTGATGTGTAATTGATGGATTAATCTAGCATGCTCGCGTGCAGTTCAATAATGAGATGCACGACTAGTGGAGGATTCAGACTCCTTGCGCGCATTGAATCACAATTTATTGTATGATGCTTAGATATTAGTCCTCTTGTGCGAAACAAAATTTTATTGACGGATGATTGCATATTGTGATGGGGATTGTGCCTCTATATAACTGACATTGCTTGCGCGGTTTAATTGTGGTTATGGGTGATGAATCTGAATATCGTCAATGATGTTGTTATTAATTGTGATGTATATTTCCTAACGCATCTTTAAAAGAACATTATAAAAAGAAAAAAAATGTGTACATGTTCTATGTCATTTGTTGTCTTAACGGCGGGGCCATTACACATGGTATCAGAGAGGGTTGATCCCTATGACTATGGATAGCCACGCCTTCCACTGATTTAATCCCTTGATTTATACTCAACGTTAATTGAATTATTAACATGTCCTTGTGGTAATCACGGTTAGAGGACGTCATAGAGATTCGCGACATGGTGCTAGGGGAGGAGGCATGACACCTCCAGTAGCACCCACGCCAAAGGGGTCCAACCCCCAAGGAGAATAACAAGTCTTGATCATGAGCGGATTGTTGTGCGGGATGCGTTGGGTCTGACAGGATCCTTCCAGGGAAACTTCAGAGGCCTTGACTAACCGTCTATGCTAAGATAAGTCCAGGGAGCTTGTACCCCTGAGGGTCCACAACGCACCCCATCCAGTACTGGTAGCTTTCACACAAAACTAGAGAGGTTTAATTTCCCGAGTCCATGAATACCATGGGCGGCTCAGTCATCGAGGCATGGTTGGAGAGTCAGGCGATGTGCTTCGCACTTCGCGGGTTTGACCTCCAACATGAAGGTCTGCACAGGAGGTCTTCAGCTAAAGGGGAGCACTCTCCTATGGAGGAAGATGCTCCTACCTCAGCTAAACATGGTCTTTGAAGCCGTGTTAGGGAAACAGATCGAGGAATGGTTATGAGAGAAGTAATTGTCAGAGGAATTCATTGAGCACCAGCTCAATGAGTTCAGTGCCTTAGGACAAGGTGGTCATATGGTGCCGAATTATGAGACCATATTTATGAAGATACTTCGGTATGCCCTGCATCTGAACATGAAGAAGTTGGAGATCAACAAGTTCATGATCGTCCTTAACTCCAGCTTTTGTGTGAAGGTAAGGATCTAAATGCCTCGAACGTTGCACGATGCAGTCCAGTAGGCCTCTTATATAAGGAATATTTGACCGCGGGAGTCCGGGTAGGACTCCTGCAAGACCGTATGGACTAACAACATCTGGTGCGCAACATCATTATCCAGATAAAACCTCTTGGTATCAAGATACGTCTATAGGACCCTTGTTCACAACACCTTGACGATAGGTTCCTCAGTCGAGGGCTCCCTATAGGGGACCACCATATCCACAGTAGCACCGCTAACAGTCATCGTTTAGGATTCTTAGGAAACAGACCAGGATGTTAGGCTGGTGGGACAACAAATTCTATTCCGGAGCCAGGAGTACTGGATCGTAGGTGGGCGATGGACATGTTGAGAATCACCTTACTAGCAAGACTATCTGGTTGAAAGTGCCAGAGCAGTCGAGTCAACAGGACACACTATCGTGGCGGAGATGGGCAAGGCCCATAGGATACATGATTGTGGTAAATAAACGCCAAGTCGAGCACCATTCCATTGTGCTCGAGGCGTCAGGTGTCATCGCCAAATGAAGTTTTAGTATTTTTTATACCCCGGTGCTACGGAGAGCTCTAATTCTAGTACCGCGCTGAAGGGATTTGGGTAAGGGCGTTCGATGGGACAAGTTTAGATTCGTCGATATGGCTTCGGGTACCAACCGAATGGTTGGAGGAAGGGATATGAACTATCTCTTTAATCTGGGGATAGAGTAATGAAGTATGACCTACGTCATGATATTAAGATCTTATGATGAGATGATCGGTATGGACTGGATGGAATCGCATGAGACGATACTCAACTGTAAGACGAAACGGTTGAGTTTGGTTGACGATGAGGAACAAAGAAGTGTGATTGTAGGAAGAAAACAGGGAGTATCCCCGAGGTTCATTTCTTCCCTACAGCTACAAGAGAGCACACGCAAGGATGCAATTTATATGCATACTTAGCGCCGAACGTCAAGGGTGTGGCAGAAGGATTAGACGACCTTCTAGTAGTACGAGAGTTTGCAGATGTGATTCCCAGAAGAATTACCAGGTGTGCCACCCAAATCCAAGATAGAATTTACCATCGACCTAAAACCTGGAACTGAACTGATGGCAAGAAAACCTTATTGGATGTTGACCCCTAAGTTACAGGAGTTGAAAGTGCAACTGAAGGAGTTGTTGGACCTAGGACTTATACGTCCAAGTGTATCGCCTTGGAGTGCTCTTGTTATTTTCATATGGAAGAAGGATGGGTCGTGGAGACTCTCCTTTACTACCATCAAGTATTCCTTGACGACATATTGATATATTCTCGAAGGATGGAAGAACTTGATGAATATTGTGCTTGGTTCTACAATTTTTGTGAGGGAACAAATCACGAGAACTGTCAAAATGCTCTATTATCAATCGAGGATTCCTCAATTAGGCATGTTATATCCAGCGAAGGTATCATTGTGGATCCAGCGAAGGTAGAGGCTATTAGGGAATGGCCTGCGGCGACGAACGTACTAGAAGTATGTAGCTTCGTGGGTTTATCTAGGTATTATCAACGGTTCGTCGAGTGTTTTTCGAAGATAGAAATTCGATTACGGAATTGTAGAAGAAGAACAAAAAGTTTGTGTGGACCCAGAAATGCATGGAATAATTTCGAAGGCTCAAGGAGATGATGACGACAGCGTCGATACTAAAATTCCCTGACATAGACGAGGACTTCTTGGTGTGCACTGATGCATCCAAGGAAGGCTTAGGTGAAGTCTTTATGCAAGACGGTCGAGTGATCACTTACATCTCGAGGAAGTTAAGAAAGCATGAGGAGAACTATGTGACACATGATTTGGAGTTGTTAGCCATTGTGTATGCCTTGAGAGTATGGAGACACTACTTGATTGGATGGAAATGTGAACTAAAAATGGACCATTGTGGTTTACAACACCTTTTTACATAAATGACTTGAATGTGCGGCAAGGTCGTTGGTCAAAACTACTTATCGATTACGATTTTGAGATTTCGTACTTAAAAGGAACAATGCACAGAGTGGCAGACGCGTTGAGTCAGAGACCATGCATATTTTCAATGATACCTCTTCAAGGAATCTAGGGAAAAGATTCTAACTACAGTGCAACGTTGACTGGTATAAAGAGGGTAAGGAATTTTTCGGGCAAGACACATGTTGGTACCAAAATTCAGGGATATACAGTGGACAACAACGGATCCTTGAGATATAATAACCAGATTTACTTACATCCCAACGACAAATTGAGAAGTTTTGATCTTATGCGAAACTCATAGAGCAGTGTATATGGCTCATCCAGGAGTCATGAAGATGAGGACAAGCCTCAAGCCCTTATTCTTCTGGAAGGGATAAAGGCGAACATCGTCAACTACGTGGCGAGATGTCTAGAAGGTCGGTCGGTGAAGGTTGAACATAGACATCAGGTAGGATTTCTATGGCCACATGCTACCGGAATCGAAATGGGAGGTCATTTCGATGGAATTCATTGGGGAAATTGTCATTGAAAGCAAGGAGGCACGACTCGAATTTTAGCGATAGTTGACACTCTGACGAAGAGTTCTCATTTTGACACTGTGCGTACGACGCATCAGGCGCCTGGTGTATCTAGAGTTTATATCAGTGAGATATTGAGACTGCCAGACATACCAAAGGATCATATCTGATCAAGGATCGGTGTATACGGGATGATTTTGGACTAGTTTCCAAGATGCCTTAGGACCCCACTAAAATTTAGTACCACTTATCACCCGAAGGCAGACAAGCAAACAGAACAAGCAAACCTAATTTGGGAAGGTTGTGTTGCGTATGTGTGTGTTGGACCAACAAAAACGTTGGGAATAGTTCTGGCCACTGGCTGAGTTTGCGTGCAACAACATCCATCAAAGCACCATTAAGATGGTGCCATTTGAGTTTCTTTATGGGAGACCGTGTCAGACGCCTTTGAGTTGGGATCGACTCAAGGATGGGGTCCTAATAGGACCAAAAGTGATCCAAGAATTGAAAGGACAATTACAAATGATACGAAAGGGGATGGAACAAGCGCAGGATCAGCATAAGGGTTTGTCGATGTGCATCGCGTTGACCATAATTATGAATGGCCTAACGGCTAGTCGTGCCTCATTCTTTGAGGTGTTGCACGATGTTTATCTTGTGTCCATGTGCGAATTCAGTTCAGTGATCCTACGCATGAGTTTGACTAAGTTATTGGCGGATGTTGGGAATGGTGCGCTAACGGAGAAATCAATCTGTTTTCTGGATTATTGCATTCAACAACTACGGCGTCGAACTGTCAATCAGGTCAAGGTCCAGTCGGACAATTATAGTCTACACTTAGCTACCTAGGAGGACGCATATGATATGCGTCATCAGTTTCCCTTTGTTGATAGCTAGACATTTAGATATTGTCATATACTTTGTTTTTACATTTGTATACTGTGAAAAATTGGGACGAAGTTTAAAACAAGAGGGGGTGTATGTAACATCCCACTCTTTCGCACACCCGATGTAAATTATTCTTGTGGACACTTGTGTGCAAGTGATCTGGTTCGCTATATGATTGACTAATTAGATTATGGAGCATGATGATGTTTGTGGATTTGATGATATGTTATCTTATGATATTTATATCGACAGGTCTTATTGACTGGTTTTCCTAAGTGGTCTTATTGACTGGTTTTCCTAAGTGGTCTTATTTATATTCGAACCATTACATATGTGACATATGACTAGATATTATGATGTTGATTGTTATCGTTGACATGTTTCGTTGATGGATGCAGGCTAACGATAAATTGCTAACCAGACTCACATTAGGAGTAAAGGGGTCATGCATGACAACCAGAGATATTAAGGGAGAGGTGTGGCAGCATCCCTCCCACTACCTAATAACACTCTCGTCGTGGCTCGAACTGTAGGTTAATGATTACCTATTTTGAGAGATCCACGATGTCATGAGGGTAGACTATGACAGTCACTCATGATGATTCTAACGGGGGCGCAATAAGGCAAGGTCCTTATTCCTTAGAGGTCCTTAGTCTCCCACAAGGTCACCTGACGGAGTACTGACTCCAGGGGTTTGAAGTCTACCAAAATCAGTCAAAAGGCGAGTGACACCCTTGAAGCACGTAGTGCGTCTTGAAGGGCACGTCGTGCAAATAAAACAGGAATGCAAGCTAGTGGCACCCTTGGAGCACGTAGTGCATCTTGAAGGGCACGTCGCGATTTTTAAATCTGGTAAGTTAATAAACCCAGTACCTAGAAAACTATGCCTCCTTAGGACATGGTCAGCCTTAAAATCAATGATGGTATGAGTAAAGTTTAATAACTAATTTTCCCTTAAAAAAATTTGTCGCCAAGCCTAGTGAATGTAAAACCTACGTCTAAGTAGAACATGTGAACAAAAAAAAAACCAAATGGACATATCTAACATTCAAACATTAATAATTAAAATAAAATTTTAATGAAGGATTCAATTATTAAAAGGGTAAATTGTTTTTTATATCTAAGCTTGCTAAATCTGAACTAAGAAGAAAAGGGGGAAACTTAAGGAAAAGGGGAATGTCTAACATAGTAGAGAATCTAGTCTTTGGAACCTTGTAATTGTGAACTCAACTAGGTTTTAATAAAGGTGTCAGTGATTTAAGAAATGTAAGGGAATAAAGGGACACTGAGGAGCGTTTTTAGGTGGGTGAGAGAAAAAGAAAAATTTAATTAATTAATAAATTGATTTTCTAGTGCAACTAATGGATCGGGTGACATGTGTATGGGGGAGGTTTATCCTAATTAAATTTAATAAAAAGAATCTAAAGAGGGTTTGGGAAACTAATCACTAAGAAAACTCTATAAAAAGGATGGAAGAAGAGGAGTATGGATCACGACTGGTAGCCGTAAGGTTATGTTGTCGATATTTTTCTTGACTGATTTTTCTTGTGGGAGTTGGGATGCCCAGCTCGAAAAGGGAGTGGTAGCTCGACCTTGTGAGGCGAGCTGAGAGCTAGATATTTCTTTGGTTTTTGGGTGCATGGACCCTTTGCGGCTCAGGGGGCTTAAGGGGAAGAAGAGTACCCCTAGTGTTGGTTGGGAGGTATCGGTGAGGTCTCGACAATTAGTAGGCAGGAGATATGAAGGAATGTCATTGTTGAATATCATCTTCGACTTCTTCATCGCCGGTCCAGGTATTTTTATTGCGATTTGTATGTATGTAATTATAATATGATTAAATTGTACTCTTGGATTTGAATTTCTCCGTAAGTTGTATGGGTTTTATGAACCTTGTAATATTTCTCCTTGAATGTGGATTGGGGAGAGACCGTTGCACTATTGTCTTTTCAACTTCCAATTATTTACACTTGAGCTTTCATCCACTAAATGGACATCTTTTGGACCCATTTCGATTTTTTTTTATTGTCTATGTTATGAGAATATTTATTAAAGCATGGAATTGTTTAATCGTTGATGGACATCTGTAACCAACTCTGAATTTTCCTTGGGCGCTCGATTGGAGGCTTACTAGTTTATTTTAAATTACATTTTCTTTGTATTCCACCCCTCAAACAATCTTGAGGTTCACACCTGCGTAGATGGAAACCCTGGTGTGAGTTGGCAACCTTTTAACACTAGACTAGCCCCCATCTCTGGAATGGTTGGGTTGTGCGTTTTGCGCTGGCCCTCTGTCTGGTTGACGTGCCCGGGGGTTATGTCCCTTGGCCTTCGATCTTCCATTTGATTTTGGTTTATGCCTAGATTTTACCTTACCGTGTGACCGTGGTTAGACCAAGAGTAATCCCAAATTTCTTGATGGGTTCGCTGCCCCCTTCCTTTTATAACCTGCAACCCTTAAAATTTGAAAGCACAACAACATTTAAATTGTTCCTAGAACTGAAGGTTCGCTTTACCCGGAGTTTTCGTAATGAATCTTGTATTCCTGGACATAATTTTGTGTTTCTTCGAGTGCCTTTTTACTTCTTGCCAAACGTATTTGACTGTCTTCACCCTCACGAATGGGTCTTTCCCTCGACGATTCTCATCAAACTTCCTCTGCGATTGCATGGAAGATACTCAACGAAATTCGTGGAATGGACCTACGTTTTTGCATGGGTCTTCCTCATCGAATATCATTTACTTACTCTGCGATTTTGTTGGGGATTTTACTAAGCTTTTTGTTAGAGATATTGCTTAAAATTGTAGAGTTGTTTGGGTTTGTTAGAGATTGTTGAGATATTCTCTCAACAACAATCCTCAAAATTAAAATAAGTTAGATCTGAGAACTATCTTGTTAATGTATTTATATTGAGCATTACGAAATAAAAAAGTGTGAAGTTTTGTGTGTAATTGTGTGTCATGTCTCCTCCAAAATTTATCACTTTTCACCAATCTTGCCTTGCGTTTGCCTTAAAGTCCCTCAGCGAATTCTTAAAACCGGTATACTAGTTTGTTGGGACTGTTACTCAACGTTTCATAAAACTCCCTCTGCGTTTTTCATAGGATATTACCCTGGGATCGTCATACTCGAGGGCGACTTCCATGAACTCTCCCTTGGCGCCTCATACACAGGCATTGCTTTGTGACTGATAGCATTAGACCCGTTTACTCCTTTTAATCTCAGCTACCTTAAATCTTTATCTCTTGTCATCTTAACTAGTTTGTTGTGGGGATGAACCTTGATCCATTCATAATGGACTGGTAGTTAGTTGGGATCTTACATTTGTTCATTTAATTAAAAAAGGGTGGCTTTGCTTCCATATTATTTTTCCTTGAGTTTATTAGTGGATTTTTTTTGTCTTTGTCCTCAGACAGATTCATGTGGTTCCTTGTAATGACACCCTTTTATTAATTCTCCCTTAGTAGTCTCACATCTCCTTATTACCCTTTTAAAGTAAGGAAGGGTTAAATATCATGCTTTAGTTAATACCTCACTTACCTTATCCTCCTTGCCATGTTAATTTTCCAATAATCAATTTGCTTCTCTCATAATTTTGTGTTTTAAGAATCTACATAAAATTTAGATTGTGTTATGAGATTTACCTTGGAGATGAGTTCGACCATTGCTTTTACTTTAATTTAAAATGTGAGATCATGCATCACCAATCTCAATTTTTGATTTAAGTTGAATCCATGCTACCCAAGATTATAATTGATCTTAGTTCATTAAACTAGAATGTATAAGTAATCCATGAAGGTTCTATAATGCTTACACATGGTTGGCCTCCTTATAGTTTCATGATTGATTAATTGATTAGATTTTCTCGTGCATATAAATATTTAATGTTGAATGAATTTGGTGAACCTTGGCAATTAGTGCAATTGAAAAGTAATGAAGGAAATGTTTGTTCAAGATGATAGATGTTCTCGCGCACATAAATATTAAATGTTGAATGAATTTGGTGATCCTTAGCATTTAGCGCAATTGAAAAGTAATGAAGGAAATGGTTGTTCTAGATGATAGATTTTCTCGTGCACATAAATATTTAATGTTGAATGAATTTGGTGAACCTTAGTCTTTTGCGCAATTGGAATGTAATGTAAGGAATGTTGTACTAGATGATAGACTTCGTGCGCGCATTAAATATTAATGTAACAAGCGTGCTTGATGTAGACATTAGACATATTGCACTAATAAATTATACCTGTAATGTATGTTGATCTAGAACTTATTGTTGGTGCCATTAAATTGTTATTGCTCGATGGATAGATGACTAGTTTTATATTGTGCCTTGCAAATTAATGATGTCTATTGGGTTTAGATTTTGGTTACCAATGCGTCCTTAATATTATTGAAGTATTATTGATTATTAATAGTATTCTCTTGTGCCTTGTGAAAATAATCGGTGTCTCTTGTGTCTTGAATCGCTGATGTGTAATTGATGGATTAATCGAATAGTGTGCTTGCGCACAGTTCAATAATGAGATGCATGACTAGTGGAGGATTCAGACTCCTTGTGCACATTGAAATACAATTTATTGTATGATGCTTAGATGTTAGTCCTCTTGCACGAAACGAAATTTTATCGACGGACGATTACATATTGTGATGGGGATTGTGCCTCAATATAACTGACATTGCTTGCGCCGTGTTTAATTGTGGTTATGGGTGATGAAATTGAATATTGTTAATGATGTTATTAATTGTGATGTATATTTCCTAACGCAGCTTTAAAAGAAAATTTAAGAAAAAAAAAATTGTACCTGTACTATGTCGTTTGTTGTCTTAACGGCGGGGTCGTTACAAAAGATCTGTCTAATATTACAAAAGAAAGATAAAATATTATATAAATTTAAAACTAATACCACTTAATTATATTTTAAAGACAAAAAATGTTGTTGCTAAAAGTGATTGTACATTTGTGAATCAAATATTTACATAAGCTTTTTTACATCATATAGATTAATGATTGCA
Organism: Picea engelmannii; assembly: GCA_009831015.1. Taxonomy (NCBI): domain Eukaryota; kingdom Viridiplantae; phylum Streptophyta; class Pinopsida; order Pinales; family Pinaceae; genus Picea; species Picea engelmannii. The sequence continues at coordinate 411,887 of ML780533.1, read as the reverse complement.
CCAAGAGAAAGAAGAACATTCTACAACCTAGTATTGAAGAGATTGTAATATATGTTCCATGTTCATAACATTGAAATCAACATATCTCAACCCAATAAACTATGTTATACAAAAGTAAAATAAAATATTAACAAATTTAATGTAAGCTTAATAATAATCATTCAAAAATATTTACATATAAAAAAATAACACTTTAAAAAATCAAAGAAAGAAGAACATTCTACAACCTAGCATTGAAGAGATTGTAATATATGTCCCATGTTCATAACATTGAAATCAACATATCTCGACCCAATAAACTATGTTATACAAAAGTAAAATAAAATATTAACAAATTTAATGTAAGTTTAATAACAATCATTCAAAAGCCCAAAGGGGTTGGATCCAATGGTGGAAAGCGATGAGTTTTTCACCGTTGGGCAAGGTTCAATTCCCGTGAGGGCCTAACCTAAAGCCATGGGGATACCTTGAGGTAGTGGTCGATCATGTGGTTGCACCCAGAGATATTATATTAAATGATATCGTGACTCGTGCACACATAAGTGGATCAAAGCACACCCCCATGTCCTTCATTTTTATTAGCCCAAAGGGGTTGGGTCCAATGGTGGAAAGCGAGGAGTTTTCACCATTTGGAAAGGTTCAATTCTCGTGAGGGCCTAACTTGAAGCCATGGGGGCACCTTGAGGTAGTGGTCGAACGTGTGGTTGCACCCAGAGATATTATATTAAATGATATCGTGACCCATGCACACATAAGTGGATCAAAGCCCACCCCCATGTCCTTCAATTTTTTAAATTCCCCCGGATGGGGTGTTAGCAGGATCCACGCGTCCATGGGAGAAGCCAGCGCCTGCCACCTCTCCACATCCCACGTGATCGGCACATGCAGCGTCCCCCCTTCCTTTATTATCCCCCGATGAATATTGACCACCTTCACTTCTGCGAGATCTAACTAACTGCGCCAGTGTGCCCTTCTCTGGTTTTTCATCTTGGCGATGGAGGAAGGACGTTGGTCATCACCTCTACGCGCATGTGAAATTCATATCCAGTCTCCTTATTATGGTGACGCTCCTTGGTTGGTCCATTATACCACCTCTTTTCGTGTTTGCAACCCATTTTCTTTGCCAGCATCTCTAGTCTTTACCTCTCGTTGGTGGCTCGTCTACTTTTTCTCGACTCTATCTTACTCTTGCTCACTGTTAGCTATGCCTCGACTTCGCGGGAAGCCAAAGCGAGGTCCTATTTGGTATCAAAACAAAGCGGCTATGGCCAGTTAGCCCCCTCTTGTCCTTGCTCTATCGCCTAGATTCTCACCCCCCTAGTCCTCTCCAGGTCAGAGCAGTCTTTCGCCTATGTCTTCGTCATGGGCTTGTGTGGAGTGGTTTGATCTCCATGGTAATTCTTTGGGCTACGCTCCTGGCCCAATCCAGGATATGGCCTTGTCTTCAAATCCAGCCTCAGTCCGCCCAGCGAGTTCACCTCAGCACTCTGTCCCCTCAACACCACCCTCTACCTCCTCGCCACCACCCTTTGTCCCCTTGCCACCCTTTGTCCTAGTGTCATCTCTAGAGGAATAACCCACTCAATTGGAAGAACCTTCGAACCAGACACATCTATGCTCAGATTGTGCTTCATGTTCAAGATTTCGCGACTCGATGGTGATATTACAAGACCTTGTCTTTGTAGTCAGAAAGGACGTGGACAACCTGCGCTTTCCGCCGGAACACTTGGACAAGCGAGCGAAGCAAATTGAATCTATGCTCGCGACCCTGCTTAGCTCCTTGCACTCTCCAGAACTCTCTATCGGCGCTCCAACTACTTCAGGTGTGTTTCTTGCTCCAGCTATCCAGGTGGCTGCTGAGGGAGACGTGGACAAGCGCGAACGTTAAACACCATGAGAGAAGGCAAGTGCACAGGTGTCAACTTGCATGTTTTATTTTGTTCATTGTTAATGTTTTTGGAAGCTTCCTCTTGGGTCGCTTTCGGCACCTAGCACAGTTAGTTTGCATGACTGGTCCAGTTGAATCGGTTTCCCTGCGGGGCGATTCAAAACATGTTGTATAAGTTTTAGTTGCTTACAGAGCGAAGAGACTGGCTCAATTGGTTTCCCTTCGGAGTAATTCTGCACAAACAAATCCATGATATCACGATATTGTAATTTTGGTTCATGAAAGGTATATAGATTCTTACTTAAAATAATAATAATAATAATCATTCAAAAATCTTTACATATAAAAAAATAACACTTTAAAAAATTAAAACATATCAATAGTTAGAAAAAAAAGGAATGTGAAACAATTAATGTACTTACCAACTTAAAGTTCTCATTTAATGACTATTTTTACCCTATTTCAAAAGGTGGTGTTATTAGCACCCCATTTTTTTTATGAAATTTTTTTTGACATTTTGAATCATCAACCTTTTTTTTTTAAATATTGTGTTTTCAATTATTTTTATTTTTATCTAAAGAAAACATTTAATGATGTTTTTCTCTTATTTTTGTTAAAAACCAAAAACCTAAAAGTAAGTTCAAACAATATTAAAATTGTTATATATTGTCTCAGATAGGTGTCATTCCCGAGTGATTTTCACTACGAATGATTTTAACGAAAACCAAACCACAAACATCGGAGACAAACTAACAAACAAAAAAATGTTGTATATCATTTATATTTTAAAATTATGATTTTTTGTCCCCGAGGTGTAGCCACTCCGTGTTGAAAAGTCACTGGTTCGAAACCTGCGGGGACAAAAAATCCAACCATGTTAAGGGTTGGTGTGGCTCAAGCCGGGTGCGATCCCCGAGTGATTTTGACAGCTTAGATGCCCCTGAGTCGCGGTTTCTCAAGCCACAGGTTCGGTCACATTAACAAACAAACAAAAAATTATGATTTTTTATATAATCATAAGCTATTAATTAATTTAGGTTCAATAATATTATTTTTAAACATTTTTTTTAACTTTAGTGAATAGCATTGCTTTTAAATGTTAAAATATATATATATATATATATATATATACATTTAAAAGTTAAATATAATAAAAAAATACACATTTTAGAAGTTTTTGTTAAAATATTATATAAATAAAACATTTTTGTCATCAAAAGAGAAGAAAAAAAAAATAATTTTTTTATAATTTTATATATAATAATAATAAATTTAAAAAATATATATTTAAAAACTTAAAAAAAAAAAAATAGAATTTGGTAAAAAAAAGTTTATATATATATATATAGTTTGAGTGGTCCTAATGGTTAAGAATATATGTTTCCTCTTAAAAGGTTACAAATTCAAATATAGAAGGGATAAGATATATATATCTCAGTAAACTTTACACCAATTTAATGTGGTTTAGCCGTGACCTTAAAAATAGATTATTATTATATTAAAGCATTTATAAAAGTTTTTATTAAAATACTATATAAATAAAACATTTTTTACTTAAAATTTGAAGAAAAAAATAATTTTTTTTATAATTTTTATATATTTCAGTAATAAAATTAAGAAAAAAAAAATTAATTTTCAAAAAAAATTAAAACAGAATTGGTAAAATTAAAAACAAAATTTAAAAATTTTGAGAAAAAACAAGAACAGAATATGGTAAAAAAATGTTTATACAAATCTTAAAACATTTATAAAACTAAGATATTGGAAAAAAACAACAATCCAAAACAATAATAAATCAAAATCTATCATAACTACATTTAAAAAAAAATAATAAAATAATAAAATAAAAATCTATCCTATTTTAAAAAATTACAAATTAAAAAAAAAAAACATTAAAAATAATAATTTGGTAACCCATCTACTTTCCCTGCCGGCTTCCTCTCTCAGCGAGCGACGGCCGTGGGCATCGAGGGGAGGGAAGGGCTTTTGGGAATCGCACCCTCGACCCCCCATCTCCTTTGATTTCCAGCAATTCCAGAAAATGACCGCCCTCCCTCAATTTTTTTTTTTTTTTTTTTTTTTTTATAACATGGTTGTATTTTTATTTCATTTTTAAACTTAACTAATTCTTCTCTAAAAAATTTATATTTTTTAATTAATGGATCTAGATTTTTACAGTTTTTTATAATATTGTTTGTAATTATGGAAATAAACTGTGTATGAAATTTTTATTATAGTTTTTTTATTTTAGTTTTTTTTCCAATATTTTTGTTATATGGTTTTATTTTTTTAAATTTAAAAGGTTTGAATTTTCATTTAAATTCACACTTTTTGTTAAATTAATAACATTTATATATACATTATTTTTCTACCAAATCAATCTTTTACATATATTTTTCTCATTGAAATTGATATATTAATAATAATAATAATCTAATTTTAAGGTCACAACCAAGCTATACACCAATTAAAGTCACACACTAAATTGGTGTATGAGATCTCCCTTGTTTGTGGGAAAGGAACCCCTCCACAGAACAATTTGACTAATAAAATCTACAGAAATATATATGCCTCAAATTGAAAGGATGAATAAAATCTATAGTTTTGAACATTTTTCATTTTTTTTCTACCAAATTTATATAAAAATTATCATTTATAAAATAAAAATTAATAATATTAATAACATCAAATAATATGAAAAATTAATCATATTTAAAAACATCATATAACCATTAAAATATTGTAAAATGAATTAAAATATACTTCAAATTTATAATTAAAAGATTTTTTATCCTCAATCCTAATAAATTAATATAAACCTACACTAATTTAGATTCTAAACATTTGAATTTATTCAATCCATTTGCTATTGAAAACGAAGCATGTTCTCTCAAAACTAAAAGACAATTCAAAATTAAAGGCCCAAACCATGCATAAAAGGCTCTTTTTAAAGCGTAAATGTCCACTAATTGTAAATGAATCTCTTTAAAGCTTAAAAGTCCACTAATTTTAAATGTTTAACTTCAACGAGTGGCGCAATCCACAGATAATGCTAATGCAAAAGTCAACAATATTTTCGCGACACATACCAAAAGTTCATAGAGGCATACACAAGGCACAATATTGACCAAGGGGAATGCAACGTGTGTAAATAAAAAAATGCTCCTCAATCTTTTCCTCCAACCACCACTCATCAATTTATGGTGCTTATACATTTCAAACAAGCAATTGGAGATTGGAAGTTACTGAGTTGAGTTTTCCCTCACTAGGATTATGTTGTGGGTGAGATTCTAAGTATGGTAGTTAGGATTATGTTGTGGGTGAAATTCTAAGTATGGTAGTTAGGATTATGTTGTGGGTGAAATTCTAAGTATTATAGTTTTAAATTTTGTAATCCAAGTAGATCCCTAAATGGTGCTTTTTATTAAAATAACATAGCCATGATGAGTAAATTGGGGCTTTCTATTAAAATAACATCTGAATAAAAATTTGATGTCATGAGTCCTCTCCTAATAATTATAGAAGTGAGTATGAATGAATCCAACACACCCTACCTTCCAATTTCCATTCCATCAGCCTCAAAACCTAGCCATGGATTAACCACGCTGCCTCAAAATACTTTACAATCAGGACACTAATCACCAATGCTACATGCTACTATGTACACGAGGCATGCCTTCCTGTGGCAAATCAGTCTGTAAGGAGGATGCTTCCACCTTCAGCAGTGGCTAACTTTGGAAACAAATAACTAAGCTGCATGGACTGACCATAATGCTCATGCTGCTGTCAAACAACCATGACCACCGTTTTTTATATGTACTTGAATCTTGATACACTTGGTCACAATTTAGTCCTCGCAAGCACTGGATGAGTCGACCAGATAGCCATCCTATCTGCATTTGCAGAATCAACAAGTTAGTCATTGGAAGATGCCCAGTACTGCCACCTTCACTTGATACTCAAACCCAAAGAGCCGTCATGATCAACTTCTAGACCTTTTTCTTGGTCTTGGAAGTAGTAGCTCAGATTCTGTGGCTTTCAGTTCAGGTGCTTGTTGCTTCTGTCCCAGTAGTTGAGTTTTCTGTTGTTGAGATGCTTGCTTAGCATGCTTTGGTGGCCTTCCAACTCCTCGTTTTATGAGGGGCTGTGCCTCGGTGGTGCTGGTGGATGCTAATGGTTGTTTCAGAGGAGGCGTCAAAGGAAAATTGTCCTGTTGCTCTTTCTTCTTCAGTTCTCTGTTTCGCCTAATAGCGTTGCTTGAGTTCATTTCCTGCTCAGCTGTGTTAGAGCTCTTAATTGGCTTGGCAATGTTGCCTGAGCTTTTGTTTGTCTCAATAATGTGGCCGGAACCCTTAGTTGGTTCCACAGTGCTGGCAGAGCTCTTCTTCGCCCTAAAAATGCTGCCAGAGCTCTTCATAGGTGCAAGAAGATCACTGGAATTCTTTTCCAGATCATTCTTGCTGCTGGAACCCTTTTTCAATTCAATTTTATTGTTGATTGTAGTTTTCTTTGTTTGATGGTTGTTTTTTAGAGAGGTCACGATTGGTTCCTTAAGATATTGTGTATCCCTGATTCTTTCCTTTGATTCCACAGCAATTTTTTCTATTATGCTCTGTTCTCTCGCATTGCCTGCAGATGAGTTAGCAGCTGTTCTTGCCTTGGCAGCATCAATTTTATGTTCTCGCTGCTTCTCCAGAATCTGGGTCATAGATGGAGAAGCAGAAATTTCAACAACTTTTTGTTCGTCAATCTTGTTTCCCTTAATCTTGTCATCCTTTGTTTCATCCTCCTTTCTGTTTTCAGCTTGTTGGGGTTGCTGCACTTGAATGACAGAGGGAACCGACTGTTCCAAGGTTGGCTGTGCACCTTTTGGACAACCCACCTGATATTCGCCATGAGATGTGCTTGCATTTCTCTTTCTGGAAGGAACCATGGAAGTAGAATTAGGCTTGGCAGACGGGGAAAACTCCGGAAGCTTCCTTGGCTCTCTCTTTCTTGTGGAGGGGCCTTCTTGTTTCAGTAGGGCCTCTGTCTGAAATATGTTTGCCATCTCCTTGGTGGCCAATTCACGAAGCACATATGCAGCTACAAACTCCTGAGAGTACTTTGAATAATAAACGAGTGCATTGTTGAACACCAGAAGCAGATCCCTGAAAAACTCTACACTACCAGAGTAAGAGCCTTCCTCTAGCCTTGACCTCACCATTGCCAAGTCCACATGCCTCCGAATCATGCTTTGGTAGTACAGATTATCCTGCAAAGTGAATTGTGTGGCTGTCATTATTAGAGCAATTTATACTGAAAAACAAATCATAGATACAACTGCAAGTCCAAGTAAGGATAACACCTGAATAACAGAGTTTTTATTGAAGGATAACACATCTCTAAATGCCTCTAGTGATTATAGCTATATTGTGGGCTGAAGAGATTATGTTTATCAACAATGGAGATCATATAGCTGTTCAGGAATATATACACTGAATTCTTTTTGTTGGAGCTGCAACCCGCAGAGCAAACATTCTTCATCTCAGATGCCTTGGCTGAGGGACAACTATTCCGCCAAAATCGCGCAGGACTTACAATTAAACTTAGCCCTTTGAAGGTCGCCCCATTCAAATGGGGCAGACCACAGCAAGAATGAACCCCGATAGGCTGCTTAATACTACATCAGCTTCACCAATGAAGCAACACCACCAGTTGGCAATACAAACTCATTTTGATAAAGCATATGACAAATAAAAAAGAGTTTGAAAGTTTGATGAGGAGAACATCCAACCTGGCTTTCTAGCCTATGCTTGAAGAGGGAACCAAACTTGTGGGCACTGATAGCCCTCAAACACTCGAGAAGAGGGATCAATTTGCCTGGAACCTTGGCCTCCCTTCTGCTTCTCTTGCTCATTGGCGACATCTCATCAGTTCCTTCAACCTGACTATCCCCGGAAGACCTTGTGGCCTGATGCTGCCAAGGCCCCATAGAATCCTCATAATCTTTATAATGCCCACGAACAGTTTCGCTGGCATCGTGACTGTTACTGGAAGTATTCCTACCATCCCTTCTCCTAGATGACAATTCTGCAGAGCTCAATACATCATTAGAGTCCCAAGGTTGTAGCCTTTCACCCCTGTCACAACGCTTTTCACAGATTCCTTTGCCCTCCTCCCCAATTTCTCTGGATTCAGCACTGCACTCTTGGAATCCGCTGCCCTTCATGCCCACAACTGTTTCAGAGTGGACATCTGTAGATTCCACACAGACCTGCTCCCTTACATCATTGTCGTCATCATCATCATCATCTTCATCTTGTTCAGAACCCATCCTATCATCATCTTGTTCAGAACCCATCCTATCATCAACATCGTCTTCTTCTTGTTCAGAACCCATCCTGATGGGGTGTTCCTTTGCTATTGTCTCAGAGCTACCATAATACGAATCCAGAGGAGATGCAGGCCCAGATATAGTCTCAGGCTTGGCCGGTTCCTTGTCAAGGGTTTTGCTATCTGGCTGCTGGGGTACGGGCCCTTCAGCAGAAGGGAGCGGAGCGCTTTCCAAGGGCAGATCTTGTTCACCATGTGGGTTTTCGTCACGGATCTCGTCATGCACAGCCAAAGCCTCCTTAGATCCCAAATCTTCATTTGGGTTACCAGATCCCGGATCTGGGTTCTCCAAAGGACGATTTGGGTTATCCAAAGGTTCAATTTTGCCATCCTCCCTTTTACGGTCACTTGGGTCAGTTTCAGGGCACATATGAAACCCATCCTTACCTTCTTTTTCTTCTGGACTCTTCTCCGGCTCTTGTTGGGACGTATGTTTTTCTGTCGTCTTCTGCTGCTCTTTAAGCAAGCTCTGTTCTCTCTCGGTCTTGAGTTTATTCAGCTTCGATTCCAGAGATCTGAAACACAAACAGAGACCACAAAAACCCATGAGAAACCAGGACAAAACATGGCACAAACCCGCAATCCAAAGGGGCTGATCGGCACATACACAATAGAACCGTCATAGCGCTCAAGCTCCCTCTTAAGCTGAGCCACCCTCAACTTTCGCAGCTCCTCCAGCCACGGCAGGCTATTGCTGCAACAACCCAGAAACACAAAACAAATCTCAATTACCCACCCCTGAAAACAGACACAAACCCCACATCCCCAAAAAGCCCACCTCATAAAACACACCCACCTGCAACTATTGCCATGGATGCTCTTGAATCTGCCTTGCAAGGCATGATACTTGGCCTTGCAATCCTGCAAACAAACAGCATCATAAAACTAAGAAATAGAAACAAGTAGAACCAAATAAAGAAACACATCGCAACATAAACAGAGGAAACACAGATTTGTTTTGTTTGTTAAGCCGTGCTAACCTCTGAAGAGAAAACGTACGGGGAGAGCTTTCTAGCCTGAAGCTCCAATGAAACTCTATCCCAATTGTCGGCTCCATGCTTCTTCACTGCACTTCCCAGAACCAATTCCTCCCATGTACCCCATTTGCTCTTATTAGTATTGTTATTATTGTTGTTGTTATTCTCCGTCTCCATATGTTTTCAGATCTCACTTCTATTTTCGTTCAATTTTCATCCGATCATCCTCAAGCTTTTCATCTTCATCATCAATCAATCACAGATAACACTGGGAACAAAAAAGGAATGGATGACTGGTGGCTAAATGAAACTGCAATACACCCAACCAAACCTTTCACTGTGCAGGGAAAGAAACAGAAATTGACACCTCCTACCGATCAACTTTTTATTTCTCCTCTCGAGGAGGTCCAAAACACAAACAGAAAATTTAATGGTTTTAATAATATGTTCTCTATAAGTTTCAACCATGGCTCGGCGTAATAATTATAATAAATAGGAGACTTTGATTCCTAATTCAAATTTTTAAATATTCTGATTAGCCCTCGCAAATTTTATATTTTCCAGTTTTGGGTGGAGTGCAAATTGTTGTGTTCCTCCCCGTACTGTTCCGTTCGTTTCGCGTTCTTTCAAATCTCACTGCAACCGTAGAGCTGACTGGTCACATGAACTGTTCTCTAACGGCCAATTTCAGTTGTTCAGCCAGAGAATCCACATTTTATGACAATTAGCTAACTGTGGGGAATCCCTCCGTCAAGAGATAAAAAATGATTGCATTAATGTTAACCGTGGTTTTCAAAGATAAGAGACTTCAGATCAGATCTCAGATTTCATGATTGCATATTTGTAATGCCCACATTTGTTTCAATTTTGTTTTTTTTTAACTCACGAATTATTTCATTTCATTTTTATTCCCCCAAATTATTACACGGAGATGGGTTGTCGCCTCCACCCAATATTATTGTTTTTTTCAATATATCCATATGAAAAGTAAACATCAAGTGCCTAAGTCAAACTTGAAAACGTTAATTAAATTAAAATAAATAAAATTTGTGGAGCGGATGAGTTTCACTTCATATGAAACTTCTCAATGCGTTCACATCGTTTGCACCTTCTAATTTACCTTTTCATTTGAGATGTTTGTCATTATTTCACCTACCGTTTTATTCTCTCTATTTAATTATTCAATGGAAATGGATTATAATTTTATATTTATTAAAGTTTAAGGGATTAAACTGGAGTGTCTCACCTTTTAAAGCATAAAATTTGGGAAAAAATATATTGGAAAAGATTAGAGTTTTATAGCATTTAATAAATTCGTAAATTAAATTATTTTTATGATATTTTGTTTTTTATTAATAATAATAATATTTCAATTGTGTATTTATTATTTTTTTTAAATAATATATTTGAAATAAGTTAAAAAGTGATAACACTTGATCTTTATCGGTATTAGTCTATTCTAAAAAAGATCCAATTTAAATAGTGAATGAGAAGGAAACTTTATTTAGTCCCAAAAAAACCACTTCAATATTATTTACTAATATATGTCACATCAATATTGGTGAAAGAAATGACACATTTTCCTTATACTAAATTATTTGGCAAATCAATAATATGTCAGACTTATATATTTACTTATATTGTTGTTTAAAAATTTAAGCAATATTTTTAGTCACATATCTTGTTTCATTATCAAATAGATAAGTGATACATTTTTCCATAATCAAGTATAAAATGCACCTTTCTATATTATAAACACTAAAAAGTGAGATTTCATTTAATTTCACTATAAACATTAAATAAAAGGAAATTTTAATAAGTGTATCAACCATTTTAAGATGTTATGTATTTGGTGTAAATTAATTTTTAATGGACAATGCCTATGGTAAAAGGATATGAAGTGAGGTTAATTATGGATATATTTTATTTTTTTAATAAAAAGGACATAAATATACTTATTTTATCATTAATTAATGAAAATTTATTATTTTTATATAAAATCTAAATATTATTAAAAATTATATATTAAAAAATAATTATAAAAATATATTTATATAAAAAACAATTATATATAAAGAAAATACACTTATTTAAAATGCATGCTTACAATTTAATTATTTAAATGTTAATTGAGAATTCCTTCTTCCAAGCTTAATTTATATAATATTCCAAAACTTCAACTTCATATGTATATGTAGTAAGTGGATATCTCTTAAAAGAATAATATGTAGTAAGTGAGATCTTCTAAGAGATTGATCTCAATTTGACTTGAGAATTGAAATTTTATATACTTTGAAAGGCATACACTTATTGATAATGGGCAGATTTAATAGGGGTTTAGTGCTTAATAAGTTTTCTATGGACATGATTAAATAAATGGACAAGAATATTCTTAGTAGTCACACAAAATAAATGGCTGCGATTTCAATCATTAACTTCCTAGCTATTATAAAGACATCAGTTTATGTGTTTATTTTTTTACATTTACTTAATCATATTTAAAAATTACTTTGATAGCTAATTGATTGCCACTTAAGTGATTAACAGAAATTAAAATATTAACACCAAATAAATGAAGCCTAACAATTTATTTGTTAATAGATAATAAAATTTAAAGATTCGTTTCATCTTCTTAACCTTTCTGCGTTCTCCATCAACTATTTTGCTGCTATGCTAGTTATATAAATGTTATGAAAAAAAAAGAAAATTGTTTCAATAAATCTAAGACCAAAATGTAAGGAAGATCAAAAGTTCAACCAAAGTGTGTGAAGTAGTGGGTGGAAAACCACTGTGATTTTAAAAATTTAAATGCATTTTAAAAAACAAATTTAACCCTTTTTTTTTCCACTTGTGTGGAATACCAATAGGATTCGCAAGATAGAATGCATTAAAAAAAAAAAATCTAACAAAACCATTTGTATTTTCCACTTTTATGTCTCCTTATAAAATTGTCTCTTATAAACTATGAGGATCTCTATCCCTAGAACGAATGTTATTTTCTTAAAGGGTTTCCGTTATAAACTCCATGTGTATTTTTGTTTGTAGTTTACTTATGAATTACCCGTTGTTTTATTTTTTTATTTCACTATGGGTTTGAGTTTACTCCATGATTAAGTTCTAAGCTTTCACATTAATGATGGGTATTGTATCATTTATTTAAAAAAAAAAAAACTTAAAATGTTTAGCTTATTTCTGTTCTAAGACTTTTGCGATTATTGTTTTGTTCAGAGAGAGCTTTCGGATCCATCGCATAGGTTTTATTTTCTTCGACGTTTCGGACCAAACTAGTGTGGTCCATCATCAGGAAAGCGCTTTTTTGTTATTATATTTTTAAAGTTTGAGTTTATAGTTTTGATGATTAGTTTAATAGTTTGGTGTTATTATTGTTAGGGTATTGTATTTTATTGGTATAGATCAAATGCATTACCATCCTCATTATTGTTTCTAAAATGTTATATTTATGGAAAAAATGATTTTTATATTAAAATTTGACTTTTATATTTATATAAAATAGTATCATTATTATATTTAATTATCCAATTTATATAGTCTAAACATTTATTTTTTGGTGTTTTACAGTTATATTTTCTTATCAATTCTACCCAAACTCTAGTCAT
>ML780533.1:339664-360586 GCA_009831015.1 Picea engelmannii | reverse complement strand
TTTCCAAGTTGGAGATGAAGTTTGGCTTTACATCAGTAAGGAGAGGCTTAAAGGAGAAGGTAAAAAATTGAAACCGATTCGATATGGTCCTTTCAAGATTATCGACAAGATTGGTAACAATGCCTTTCGTTTAGATTTGCCTCCTTATATGCAGATGTATGCAGTTGTTAATGTTGAGAATTTGAAATTGTATGAGCCTCGTTTGATTGATGATCAAGGAGAGCATATTCAGATTCCTTCTATAGATGATTTTCCCCCAGAATATCTTACAGAACTGCATGAAGACACCATCCTTGACAGGAGAATGCGAACTTCAAAATGAGAAAATGTGGAGTATCTTCGAGTTGGTCTTAAAGGTACAAATCCAATCAAAGTCAGGTGGATTGAGGTTGGAAGAGTGAGGGAACTATACCCTCATATTCAAATAGACTGAAATTAGTCTTTTGGAGGTCCAAAAGCTTTCCAATGTGGAGGTGTGATCAGGGGATCAAATTTTGCTCAAAAATTCAAAGTGCTCGAAATCGCTTCAAATCAAACGAGAGCGTAGGCCTCATCGTTGCAAACCCAACGCAACTCGTTTCGGTTCAAATGGATGTCGGGAGCGAGAGATATCGTGTTCTGTTCAAAATGGCAAACAGGCAAAAAAAAAAAGGGATGCTGACTGTACAGTCCGTACGGACGATGACGTGGCAGGCCGTATGGATGACGTGGAAGGTCGTACGCTGATGTGGTAGATAGTTATTGGACAGTTGGCATGTGACGTGTTTGTTGGCAGTGAATGGGATGGCGACACATGGCCCAATCAAAGGCCGCCACGTGTCACCTATTTGTTTGTTAAAACCTTTGCACTCAGCATGAGTCGACCCCGTGACCTCCGGGGCAGGGTAAAGATTTGGGAAAGGCCACCCAACCGACGCACCCACACATGTTCCTTGTTATATATATGCAAAGCATTGTATTTAACATTGTTTAAATGTATGTTTGGGTGTGGACCGGGCCGAGGCTAAGCCCCGACCCGTGGTCATATGTTGTATTGTATGTGACCGGAGCCACGGCGGTTAGACCCACCGTAACCATGTTATAACCGTTTAAATATATGCGCAGTTTGGTATGCCATGTGACAACGCATATATGCGCGCGGGTTAAATGTTATGGTTATCAAACGGTTGTTAAAACTTAAGCCCTGTTATATAGCGCGCGGTCATATGACAGCCATGTGCCCACGGGCCGACGCGTAATGGTTCGACAGTTTGGACCGATTGTGCGGTTGTGCCCAGTGCCAAGTTTTTACGCTTTAAATTGCGTGTGGGCTAGGTTGAGCCAAAGAAGGTGTGCTTTGTAGATGCAGAGACAACAAGCTTGAAGGGGAGACTTCCTGGAAGCCTATCTACTTCATTTTTTGGCCAAACGAGGTGCCGAAAAAGCCCAGCTAGGGGTTTTTGGACGTTCTGAAGCCATTGGAGCAGTCTATTTGGCATTTTGAGCATTGTAAAGCACATTTTTAAGAACTTTGAGCAAATAATACAAATGATCCATTGGAAGCTGGACCAGGAGATGTAGCCCAAGAGAGGGGTGAACTCCTTTATCATTTGTTGTGTTATGTGTTTTCTGTTCATTGATTATGATGCTATTTATATGCATATTGAATGAGTAAATCCTATTAAAGTTGTGTTGCAAAGTTGATCCATTTTCTTTTAACACATAAATTTAACTTGCAAATATTTTCAAGAATACAAGTCTTCTTCATTTTTAGATCACTTGGCCCCCTCCCTCTTACTTGTCCACACTATCGAAGTAGCCACAAAGATGTACAATAATTATTTTGCGCTGACACCAACCAATAAATACTATTATGAGAGCCAAAGTTTGTTGTTTCCATACCAAGAGAGCCCACGAATACTAGGGGAACAAGCAAAGGTTGTATATCCACTGTGAACAATCGTCGTGACTTTACTTTGTTAGACAATATTATTGTCGGATCCAATAATTTAGAGTTTTCAAGTGATCCATTTCAACTCTAAGCGACTAAGCCGAACTCAACGTTTTAGCTAAGTCATATAAGGTCCTATTGGCATGTAGCTAAGGGTAAGCACAACAATGGGATTTTAGTTTTTATTTTCCAAATTTGTTATAGGGATTAAGGTTCAACACAAAACATAATATGTTTATCCCAACCATCCTTAACCTGATTGTAGATTCGAGTCATCGGAGGGCCCAACCACAAAGTTAACGATGATTAGGGTTCAATATGAAATGGAATATGGGTAGCCTAGCCATCCTAACCCAATTGTAGATTTGGGTCATCGGAGGGCCCAACCACAAAGTCAACAATTGACTTTGAGGTTGGGCCTTCCGATGACCTGAGTCTATAGTCGAGTTACAATCAAGCCCTAACTCATCGAGATTGTGACTTTTGTTTCAATTTTATATTAAGTGTGTTTAACTAAGTCATGTTGGTCACTTATTTCAACTTTGTTAGTTGGATATGGTGTGGTGTAATGAGATACAATTTTTTCCTATCCTTTCATTTTTCTATTCATGTATTTTAGAGTGATATGCTTGAATTCGATCCTTAAAAAAACAAATATGTATACCCTTGCATCTAGAATTTATCATTAAAAGCTTCTTTAAGGTGGACTTTTTCAAATGAAGGGTGCCTATGATAAAAAAAATACCTCATATGACGAAGTATATTCTACCATCAATGCATCCACACCATCCATTTAAAATTGGTCATTAAAAACTTCATTAATGTGGAAGTTTTCAATCAATTAAAAAATGCAAATTGAGATTTCAACCATTCTTAGTCTACCTAATTCTGATTGATACAACATCAATGTAATGCCCCCATCAAATGTCTATATTAAAGTTTTCATTTTGTTTTGTAAAATCTTATCTCACACACTCAATGCCATCCATTGGTGGAGTAGAGATTGATTCTTCCATTAGCTGTTGTGTTAATGAAATGGATGAAATTCAAGGCGCAACTCTAGAAATAAGCTATAAAATTTTGGTCACGACATGTTTTTAATTATGCACCACATCTGCCCCCGGGGGGCAGCTCAATTGGCAAGTGTCGTGATATGAAGTTCCATGAGGTTTCGAGTTCAAATCCCCCCGACTTATCTCGTGTGTCACGTATGGGCCATCGTGGGCACACCTAAAGGTTATAGTGGTAGCAGTTGGATAACACGACCACGTGTAACGCGAGTATGTGCCCAACTAGTTGTCGATTCCACCAAACATAAAAAATAAATAAATAAAAATAAAAAAATGCTCCACAATCATCTAAGGAAATGAGCCTCGATGTCCATTCTCAAGTTAATAAGATTAATGGAGGGTGTATGGTGGGTTACTCCACCCCTCTACATAAACTAGGTCTCTATGTTCTTAGAAGACCCTTGGCCTCAACACCCTTTATAAACCCTTTTCCCTTTACCCATCCATACTAACATTGGATCACATCCATATAATAAATAGTTTAGGCAAGTCTCCTACTTTGTTGTTGACACACATACACTTGTAGAGTGGAGTTGGAGAACTATGTTTAAATTAGATTACACGTAATGATTTTGATCCCCGAGAATGGAGTTGGAGAACTATGTTTAAATTAGATTACACATAATGATTTTAATCCCAAAGATGGAATCATCATCAGTTTTTTAAGACACCCTTTCCTCTTTACCCATCCATACTAACATTGGATCACTTCCCTATAATAAATTGTTTAGGCAAGTCTCCTACTTTGTGCACGACACAAATACACTTGTAGAACGGAGTTAGAGAAATATGTTTAAATTAGATTACACTTAATGATTTTGATCTCCGTCATCATCCTGAGTTTTTTTAAGTCCAATTAATTTTGATCTCCAATTCATCAAATATATATGAAATTGTGACCATAATATAAGAGCCCATTCATTCATTAGACATTATGTCTTCAAATTTTTTTAATCAATGAATAACCAACCTCTATACTTATTTGATTTTAAGGCTCTCATGCCTATTAATTTTGTTATGGTTTAACTCAATTTCAAGTGCCTCATGAACCTTTCTTTTCTACTCTACGTTATCATGATTTGAAACTTATTAATTTTGTTATGGTTTAACTCAATTTCAAGTGCCTCATGAACCTTTCTTTTCTACTCTACGTTATCATTATTTGAAACTTTGGTAGCCCGAGTAGATGGTTTGTTTGCCCAACTAGGTTTTGAGTTTCTTTGTAAGACATTTCGCTAATTTGTATGTGGGTGGGTCAATGGTAATCACTGTCGATCTCAATGGAGCATTTTCTTTTCAAATTTTGGCAGCCAATAAATTCGTGGAACCACACAATTTTTTGGAAATTTTCTCGAAGCTATCACAAAATTCAAATCATTTATCACAAAATTCAAATCATTTACCAAATGTCATTTCGAATCTTGGTGGCATTTTGAATAAATTTCCTAACATAAATCTAATGGACCTATGCATGTTTTTTATTTTCGATCTAACAAGTGCCACGCTCATGTTTCTAAAGCCTAGTAATATATTCCTTGAGGTATTCAACCTATGTTTAACCATTGCAAAGTTAGGGGCGATCTCAACATCATGGAATTTCTTAAGGAATAAGAGATCTAATAATTTAGACACCATCCCGAGTCTTGACTTTTCAAACATGCGATTTTCATCCAAAGTCTCCTTTCCATCTAGGGATATTATTAAATATGGTTATATTTTATATTAGTGTAATGCTCTTTTAGTTTGAATTGCATACATCTTCTCGTTTCACCAATATAATGTTTTCCACGTGAATAAGTAATTGTGTAAACGAGCTTTTGATGTTTTGGATAATGACATCTTTATCATTCTCTGTCCTTGAGAATGCTAGAAACTTTAATGTTGTTTTTTTTTTAAATTGCAATTTTGGTTGTGGTTCCTTTAAGAGGCATGTGAAGATTTCATTTATTTGGTTCAAGAATGATACACTTTCTTACTAACCTTAGCCTTTCCCTCTTGGCTTTTAAGACAACCTTTTTGAATTGATGTTCTTAGTAGTATTAGCTTTAGCCTTTTCCTCTTGGCTTTTAAGACAACTTTTTGAATTGATGTTCTTTGTAGTAATTGTTTTTGAAAAGTTTATCCAAGTGTTTAGTTCTTTTTCTATGTCATCATTATCTAAAAGTCTAATGGTCTTAGTCACCAATGTGGTGATGATACCATGCTTTTAAGTAGAGTAGTGACAAAAATTAACATGAAAATACATGAATGCATTAGTATTCTTTGGTAAATTTGATGGGATAGTGAGTTATCATTTCTCTTAGAGATGAGGATATCCAAGGGTGGGATGCTTTTATGTTCTTTTATTTAAATTGTAAACCTTATGTTTTTGACTTGATTGTTTAAATGATCTTTAAACTCATTTAAGATATTTTTTCCATGTAGCTAGATTATATAGGTATCATGTAAGAATCTTTTCCATAGTTTGGGTTTGAGAGGATAAGGTTTAATGGATTTCTTTTCAAACCATTCCATGTAGAAATCAACCACTATTGATGAAAGTGGGGACCCCATTTCCACACCTTCAATTTGTTTGTAGATATTGCCACGAAAGATAAGATACGTCGATTTCAGGAAAACTTTAAGAAGATATGTAGTTTCCTCATCTGTGATATCCTTGCTTGCCTTGATAGCATCATCTACCACGATTTCATTAAATAGTGAGACTACATCGAAGCTAACTACAAGATCTTGTTACTCAACCTTTATATTTTTTATTTCTTTGATCATGTGAGTACATTATTTGACATATGAATGCATTTACCTATAATGTACCCAACCACCTCTATACACCATTTGAGGTGACATGGTACTAATAAACACCACAATTTTTTCTCTAATACTCACTATAAATGAAAACCGATGAAGGAAGAAAATGGGGGTCTGTCAAATCTAATTTTTATGAGATATGATCCTTGGACCTATGGTTTATTTCACCCACAATATGGACTGCAACAGAACCCATTTTCATGCGCAGAATCTCATACCATGCACAAAACTTCATATATGCACATAACTTTGTACTATGCATAGAACCTCATATCTACATAGAACTTGTACTATGTGCATAACTTTATATCTGCGCAAAACTTCGTATCATGTGCACACAAGACGAAACAAATGAAATCTCAAACAAACATAGAAACACACTATTTCATTACATCAATCTCTATACATAATGCGGTCTCATTGGTATGGCCACCCTTGGCATGATTACATTGTTTTACGGGATTTTTTGCCCAACCGACTCTGGACCTGATTCTACATGTTGTTGGTCTCTCTCTTCAACTACGCCCGAAGGCTACATTTATAACAAATACATCAAGAGGACTAGATCATGACATATCCGATATAATCCCTACTATCACTAACAATCCCTCAAATCAAGAAATATCGCAACAACAATTAACAAACTCAATCAGACCCGAGGAAATATTGTCCTCATGGCCACGCTGTGCCTTTTGGAAGCTTCACGAATTTGCACTTTGAATTGGGGTGGTTTTTCTCCTGAATCAGACTCTCAGGGTTAAAAAATTTCATGATCTCCTTATCATGTGCTTTTGTTGTTGCTTCCATCTTCACTCTCTGGTCTTCCTTTTTTCCTCATGCTTAATAGTGAGCTACATCCAAGCCTTTCTCTGTATCAAGCATCCACACATGCTACCCAATACCTTACCAAGCTTCTCTCCTGAACTTGGTCTTTTGGTATTCCTGGTTCTCTCCTGTAGAACCTTATGAGCACTCTTTGCTCCTCTTTGGCTTCTGCATCTACCCACTTCACGCAGAGACATCTTTCCTTTCTCCGATACCACTTAATGAAGGAAGAAAATGGGGGTTCGTCAAATCTATTTTTTATGAGCTACGATCCTTGGACATGTGGTTTATTTCGCCCATAATATGGACTGCAATAGAACCCATTATCATGTATGGAATCTCATAATATGCGCATAACTTCATATTTGCGTCGAACTTTGTAATGTGTGCAAAACCTCATATATGCGCAGAACTTGTACTATGCACATAAATTTATATCCGAGAATAACTTCGTATCATGCACACACAAGAAAAAACAAATGAAATCTTAAACAAACATAGAAATACACTATTTCATTACATCGAGCTTGATACATAATGTGACCTCGCTGGCCTGGCCTCCCTTGGCCTGATTACATTGTTTTATGGGCTTTTATGCCCTGGCTGACTCTGGACCTGATTCTACATGTTGTTGATCTCTCTCTTCAACTATGTCTGAAGACTACATTTATAACAAATACATCAAGAGGATCGGATCATGATAGATCCGATCTAATCCCTAATATCACTAACAATCCTTCAAATCAAGAAATATCGTAACAACAATTAACAAACTCAATCGGATCCGAGGAAATCTCTTCCTCATGGCCATGATGCGCCTTCTGGAACCTTCACGAATTTCCACTTTGACTTCGGGTGGTTTTGCTCCTGCAAAAAAAACTATGGTATTCTTTGTTCCTACATCGATTACATTGGCTAGTTGTAATGTTCAACAATAGAAGAAAAACTATATTAGCCTTAAACATTCAATTTCAATTTAATATATGAATGGAGTCCTACAATGCTTTCATCCATGATTATTCAAATTAAATCTATAAACACAAAAAAACTAGAAAATAATAAAATCCATAATATAAAGCACAATAAAAAAATTCATAATCATAACATCAACAATTTTCGTATAATAAAAAACATCAAAAGAACACTTATCTTTGTAGGAAAATAATCCTCCAATTAACTACAAACGAAGGACATTCCACCTGGCCTTAGGCTCTTTATCACACTTAATATTTTTATGGTAGAGACCACCCCTAAGGTGAGGCTACGAATCCACAAGCGTGAAGTCCTAAGGTTTAGCTCTAAGTCCTCTTACTCAACTCAAAACCTAGAAAATTTTCACAGGCAAGAAATCCCTCTACAACTATCCCAATCAACTAGCACTCTTCCCCCTCAACCTGCACAACACAAGGAATGGGATCATCTTCTATGCTAAATAGCCCCTTAAGCTATCCTAATTCCCTTCTAGGTCTTCATCATAGTTGGCTTGGGATTCTCTCTGCTGGGGCTCTAGGAATTCTGAGATGTAGGAAATATTCCCTTTTGTCTCATCCATCAACCCAATTACCTATAGCGTTCACAAGAGTTTCTATGAATGTAATACTTCACAACTCCCTTACAACAACACTGTAATCATACAATAAATAAAATGAAACAACGTCATAACCTGTATGGAAATACACTACAAAATACCAAAGATCTATCCTTTTTTGACCCTTCAAATTCATACCATAACAATATTGTACCATAATACATGCATGCACCATAACAATATTGTACCATAATACATGCATGCTCAAATTCTCAAGAAAGTATTTTCCATTGTTCACTTTTAATCCCAAAGTTTAGAATAAAATAAAAATGAAAATTAATAATCAAAATTTTATAATCAAAGGTCTAAGGACTTTATGTTAAGTCACTAACTAAGATCTTCCCAAGCTCCTTTATGCATTCTATAAACCCCTTTTCACTTCTCACACTTGTGAAATTATAGTTCCCCCATCCTCTCTTTGGTAATTCTTTATTTGTAACCATTAAGGTTTTTATATTATAAATCGATGTAAATTTACAATTCATAATTCATTTATGTCTTGGCTTACAACCATCTCATCATCACATAGAAATTCATAATCAATGAAATCATAATGGGGTATCACATTGTCCAACAAGATTTTTGAATTTCTTAGCAAAGCCTTTTAATAGTTTTTATGTGGTATTCACTGTGGGTCTTATAGGAGCATTTTCTTTGGGAATTTTTGGCAACCCATAGAAATTCATAAGCAATGAAATCATAATGGGGTATCACATTGTTCAACAAGATTTTTGAATTTCTTAGCAAAGCCTTTTAATAGTTTTTATGTGGTATTCACTGTGGGTCTTATAGGAGCATTTTCTTTGGGAATTTTTAGCAACCCATGAATTAATTCATGGAACCACACAATTTTAGGAGTTAGTTTAGCTTTAACTTCTGCACCGAGATCAAAAAGATTTTTTTTTGGCCACTATCACCTCCTTCATGAGTTTATTACAAGGGAATCTGCTGAATTATAGTTTCCATTGTTCAGTAGACGGTCCATCATCTTGTTCTCACAATGCATTTGTTCATTATCATGGTCTCCATTTGTCATCTTTCATGACCATGACTTCTTTATTCTCTCTCAAAGTTCTCAACATAATGGCTTCATCCTTGTTAATGTTGTGCTTAGGTGGTTTAGAATTTTAGATTAACATAACACATTCTTGCCTCAATTCTTCACTTTCGCACTTGGTAGATCGAAGATAGTGTTTTCATTATTACATACTATATCCTTGATTGGAATTTGCCTCATAGCTATCATGAAATTTGAACCATGCTCTAGAACCCTCCACGTGGCATTGCTAAATTCAAGGTCTGAAAGTTTGACTACGCTTGTTTTGATATTTGCTTTTTTTTTTAATTTTACGGGAAAGTTTCTCTTTTATATTCAACAGTATATAAAGTGTTTACATAGCAGCAATACAATCCATCCCGGAGACACAGCAAGGTTTGACCACAAGACCTCCTCCCATCTGGAAAAATGTACGCTTGTCTTTTTACCATCTAAGCTGTTTTGATATTTGCTTGATTTTCCATTTGTTTTATTTTTAATCTTTCTAGCTTCTTATGAAGTTTCATTGTAGTCTTGTTCATCACTTTTTCCATAGGCCAGGTTGCTTCAACCTCCACTCTTAGACCAAATTCCATTTTGTATCTTGCTAGCTAACTCTAAATGCATTATGAACATTTTTTCAATGGACTTGCACATGTTTATGATTTTAACAATATTCCTTGAGGGATTTAACATGTGTTTAATCATTGAAAAGCCATGAAATGATATCAACATCATGGCATTTCTTGAGGAATAAGAGATCTGGTAATTGTTATTTTGAGTCTGTCTTTTTAAAGAGTGGAATTTCTTGCAAAGATACTATATCCTTGGAAAGATACTATTGAATACGATTATATTTTATATCAATGTTTTTTAGTTTGACCTACAAAGATCTCCCCGTCTCAATAATATAATGGTTTACACATAAGCAAGGAATGGTTCAAACACCCATTTGATGTTTTGGATCAATGACATTTTTAGCATAATAAAACAACTTTTTGAGTGTGAGGAGGAGTGAAGGTAACTTTAATGTTACCTTTCTATAATTTTTTTTAATTTTGTTCATGGTTTTTCTATATACAAAAGAGTCATAACCTTTCCTTCATCTAGTTTATGAATGAAATGTTTTTGTAATTTTGTTCATGGTTTTTTTATATACAAAAGAGTGATAATCTTTCCTTCCTCTAGTTTATGAATGATGTGGCATCCCCTCTTAACCTCTAAGGCAACCTTTTGAACTAATGTTACTTATAATTCCTTTTTTGAAAACTTTATCCAAGTGTCTCAGTTCTTACTCTACATAAGTATTATCTAAAACTCCGATAACTCAAGTCACTAGTATGTTGATGACACCAAGATTTTGAGCAAGATGATGATGGGAATTGGCATGAAGATACCTACTTATTCATATGAGCTTTCTCCTGGTAAACTTGATGGAATATTGAACCATAATTTCTCTTGATACGAGGATATCTAGGAACAAGATGCTATTGTGTTCTTCTATTAACATTGTAAACTTATGCTTTCAACTTGATTGTTTAGATGATCTTTAAGCCCGTCTAGTTATAGTTACCCATAATTATTGGTTGCCTTTTGATTTATTATCAAGAATGAATTCTTTAGCAAGGGTGCAAAGATAATCTGTGGTCTATGGCTTATGATCTATGTAGTAGGACTGCTAGAATGAGATTTGTGGAAGTGGAATTGAAGGAGAGGACCTTTGGTTTCGATGGTAGTAACAAGAATTCCATTAATGTTGCAAGGACCTGAGAATAGTGCAATTTGGGAAGGAGCCAACCTAGAGGTAGACAATCGGTCCTTTCATGTCGAGGCTTAAAATCACGATAACCACGTGGCCAAAACACGAGTCGACATATTTGGATATCACATGAGTTGTAATTATTGTTTAATTAAATTAATTAACATAAAATAATTAATTTATGAGATTTTAATTATGGCTAAGACACAAACATGCACCATCTCAGGCATGAGACCCCATCTGCATGTATTACATGTACTTCTCTTGATGGACGCTCTAGATAGTCCCAAGGGGTGTCTCCAGGAGACAAGGCCTATCCTGGTTTTTAGAAGAGGTGTCCCCAACATGGCATTATCACTTTTGTTTTGTCGTGTTAGCACTATGCTTGTTGTTTTTTGCAAGCCATTTTACTCATGTCTATTCTAGTTGGATGCAAAATGACTATCATGTAAGCTATATACCATGCAAGCCCAAGAAGGATACTTGGCCTTCTCCCTCTTACTTTTCCACACTATGAAAGCAGCCACAAAGATGTACAAGAGCTCTTCTGAGCCAACACTAGCCAATAAATACTATTATGAGAGCCAACGTTTGTTGATTCTAGACCAAAAGAGCCCAAAAAGACTGGGGGCACAAACAAAGATTGTAGATCCAATATGAATAGTTGTTGCGTCTTTACTTTGTTGGACAATATTACTGCATGATCCAATAATTTAGAGTTTTCAATTGATCCATTTTAACCCTAAGCTAGTAAGCCAAACTCAACATTTTAGCTTAGTCATATAAGGTCTTATCAGCCCATAGCTAAGGGTAAGCACAAAAATGGGATTTTAGTTCTTAATTTCCAAATTTGACATGGGGATTAGGATTTAACCTGAAACATAATATGTTTAGCCTGGTCATCCTTAACTCGATTGTAGATTCGAGTCATCGGAGGGCCCAACTGCAAAGTCAATGATGATTAGGGTTTGACTTGAAATGGAATATGTTTAGCTCGACCATCCTTAACCCAATTGTAGATTAGGGTCATCAGAGGGCGACGAGCCCAACCACAAAGTAAACAATTGACTTTGTGGTTGGGCCTTTCGATGACCCAAATCTATAATTGAGTTACAATCATGGGTTTAGCCCTAACTCATCGAAATTGTGAGTTTTGTTTCAATTTTATATTAAATGTGTTTAGCTAAGTCATGTTAGTCACTTATTCCAACTTTGTTAGTTGGATATGGTGTGGTGTTATGGGTTACAATTTTTTCCTATCCTCTCATTTTTCTATTCATGAATTTAGTGATATACTTGCATATGATCCTTAAAAAATAAATATGTATACCCTTACATCTAGAATTTATCATTAAAAGCTTCATTAATGTGGAATTTTTCAAGTATAAGACCACCTATGATGAAGAATATTCTACCATCATTGCATCACACTGTCCATTTAAAATTTGTCATTAAAAACTTCATTAATGTGTTTCATTAATGTGGAAGTTTTCAATCAATTAAAAAATGAAAACAAATATTTATAACTTACATCTAGTATCTATCACTAAAAGCTTTATTAATGTGGAATTTTCCAACTATGATAAAGAATATTCAACCATCCACAACATCCACAGAGTCTATTTAAAATTTGTCATTAAAAACTTCATTAATGTGGAAGTTTTCAATCAATTAAAAAATGCAAATTGAGATTTTAACCATTCTTAGTCTACCTAATTTAGTCTGATACAACATCAATTGAATGTCCCCATCAAACTTATGTATTAAAGTTTTCATTTTGTTTTGTAAAATCTTACCTCACACACTCGATGCCATCCATGGGTGGAGTAGACATCGATTCTTCCAACATCTGTTGTGTTAATAAAATGGATGAAATTCAAGGCACATCTCTAGAAATAAGCTATAAAATTTTGGTCAAAGCGTTTGGTATTGTTGTCGGAGTTACGTTGACCAAACAAAATCAAGAAATACTTTTTTTTTCACATGTTTAAAATGGACATATATTCAAAATTTAGGACAAATGCTCAGAATTCAATACATTTTCTCAAGCCAATGTTACAGATACTTCAATGTCCACGATTTTTTCTTTGAGTGGCAGATAAATGTTGCATTTTGATTATGCATAATTTCTTCATGGATACACTATTGTAATGATTAAATTTGATGGTTTTTGCTTAGGGTTTGGGTGTCCCATAAGCACATAATATATGTGGCGTGGTGTGGTTGGATGTCTGTACTCAAATCATGGCAATTACATATATAGGTTTTTCTTTTTCATCGTTTTAGCGTTTTTGTTGCTCTTCCATGGGACCACTCGTTATGGAAAATCCGAAGCTTTTCCATGGGATCATCTGTTTTGGAAAAACAAAATCGCTTTATAGAAATGAAATCACGATTTTTTATAAGATGAAAAAAAAGAGTGTGTTATGAGCTTTTATTTATAAAATGATGTGTCATCAAGACATTAAACGAGAACAACCATACTCCGTTAAGAGTCATGAACATGTCACTTATAGGAATTGAACCTGGGTGGGGAGATTAACAACCAATCCTCCCAATCACCCAGACTAGACTTAAAACATAGTTAGCTTATTTAATACTATATAAAAAAATTATTTAATTAAAAACTTATATGTGAGATATTTATTTTATAATTTTTTAAAAATATAAATTTATATTGAAAATTTAAGTTTATAGTTATATAAGTTATGAGTAAGATTTGGAAAAAAAATTAATTAATTAAAAATATGTTTTTTAGTGTAAAAAAATAAATTAAAGTCCAAGATCCAAATGTATTTGGTACGAGTAAAACTCTGATAACAAGTCATTTCAAATAATGTGATGTGTGATTTTTCTTAAATAATAATTATAAAATAGCTTACATTTTCAGAAATCAACTAATCATAACTATCCTCACTATTATTATCAAATAAATCATAATACATTTTACCACCTTTTAAAAAAAATCACAACATACCTTTAAAAAATTAATATATTTGAAAATATTTAAACCTCTACTAAATTTAATTTGCATTTTCAGATTTCAAAATATTTAAATCTCCACACAAATATAAAATACTTATATATATATAAACAAGTTAATTAACAAAGAATAAATTTAACCTTAAAATATCATTATTTTACCTACCAACCAAATCATATTGACTCTAATTTTGAAACTTTGAAGTGACAAATAATAACACCTCCATTTTACCCATCAATTAAAACCATATTGGAAATAATTAATAAATTTTAAAATTTAAATTATACTCCAGCTTACACAATCATCCATGAATTGCATGTGTCATAGGGCCCTTCACCAACAACCCTCCATTTTGCACTAAAACATACCAAGAGTACTCTGACCTTTACACGGACATACCAAGAGTACCCTTACATTACTATCGTTTTCATTTTAAAATTTAATCATATTAATAATAATGAATATTGATTTTAAATGAATATTTAATTTTATATTATATTTTGTTTAAAAAATACAATTTATTTAGATTTATTTTAATTTTGAATATTTAAAGTATTAAAAAGAATTAAAAAAATTTAAAATATAAATTTCTTAGTGTTTAAAAGATTCAAAGTTTATATATATATATTAAAGAAAAATAAAAATTTACTAAAAGCATCATCTCAATATGACCATGTTATCAAAGCTAGTGAAAGTATGGGAATCATACAAACTCTCTAAACTTGCACAGTAGCACTCATATTGCCACCTCACACAGAGTCCAAATGTAACAAACATTTTGGTTAAGGCCTATTAACAATATTGGAATGGTAATTATCCTAGCTACTTTATCTCTTGCCAAATGTGTTGGAGAATGAGTTGGTCCCTTATTAAGGCATGTAACCCTATCGAAGTCAAGTAGTATTATACAACTATAAGCAATTTCACCTCATACTGCATGATGCATATATGAGGTGAAATTGCTTCCGATTGGGTGGGAATGTCTTTGGCATGTAAGGAATGTATCTCTTTTCACAACGAATACTAGAATATTATTTCCAACCAGAAGTAGTTTCAACTCACACACACACACATCATTTGAATGGTTGGGAATGCCTTTGTCCTATATATAATGTATATTTTTTCATAATGAATACTAAAATACGGTTTCCAACTAGAAGCAATTTTGCGTGTACATGAACACACACACACACACACATCCTATAGTACAAGGTGAAACTCCTAATGGTTGGTTGAGAATGTCTTTGGCATGTACATAATGTATCTCTTTTTACAATGAATACTAGAATACGATTTCCAATCAGAAGAAGTTTCACCTCATACTACATGACACACACACACAGACACACATATCTTTGGCATGTATGGAATGTGTGTCTTTTCACAATGAATATTAAAATATGATTTCCAACCAGAAGCAATTTCACCTCATACTGCATGATGTGTGTGTGTGTGTGTGGGTGAAATTGCTTTTAGTTGGAAATAATATTCTAGTATTCATTGTGAAAAGAGATGCATTCATGCTAGAGGCATTCCCAACCATCCATATGGTGTGTGTGTGTGTGTGTGTGGAGGAGTCTAGTAGACTAAGTCAACTATACTAAATAGTTAACTAATGTACTGGAGTAAATCAACCAAAGGTTATAGTTGACTAGGTAGTCAAGTCGATCAACCGACCAAGGTAGTAATGGTAGTTATAGCTACCTCCATTTTATGTAATGTATAAATAAACATAAGCCTAAGATGTAATGGTTGTTGTTGGTTGTTGATCATACAATAGTAAATACTACTTGTTTTCTAGTTCCACAATTACTCTCTCAGCTTCTCCTCCCTCTATGCATGAATGTGTATATTACTTTGTTTGTATAATATGGTTGGATGACTACACTACTGATAATCACTTTTACTATGTAATCCCTTAGATTACAACATTGGTTCCATTTCTAGTAGTACTAGGACTTGTAGAATAGTTGTGTGCATGTAAAGATGCCAAGCAAGGAGGAGATTTTTGACTGGTGGTAGAGAAAACTAGAGAATTCTTTGGAGAATTACACTAGAAGATTGTCAATGATTTTTGCAAAGAACAAGTGATCTAGGAACAAACATTGTTGGATGGCATAAAAAGAAGATTCTACATTGACTTGCATTGAAGTTTCCTATGTACTATATTGACCTTATTTCATAAATTCTTCATCAACAAAGGCATTGTGTAACACACTCGACCCCCTAACCCTCTCTTAGACTGGTGGGATGTTAATATTTTCCTCCGCATCTGTAACTCGGATCTGATCCTATGGACCACATATGGATCCTACTCGTTGAGAGATTTCCATCAACTATAAATAAGCTCAAATTCAATCTCTAGATCTAAATTTACAGCCTCTCGAATTATCCAGGCTCACATGATCAAGATTCACCTCACTACCATGTGCATTCCACATGATTTCCTTCCATTTGTACCATCCAATGTGGTACTGACATGGCACCAATGTGGCACCTACCCTTAAATCATCATCCCAAGGTTCCGACTTCGAGAAACCTTTCGTCGTCGTTGGGGTTTTACTCTCGTAGAGCACTAAACATTCAGTGACGAATGTTCCAACGATGATCCTTCCTTTCAGAACTAACCCAGATCCAATGGCTCTTAGAACTTGACTTGCAACGACTTATATCATGTTGATGCCTTGAACTTACATGATGGATAAGTCCATGCTTTTGACCTTTCTTTCGTTTGATAGGCATGACCTACTAGGATCCATAACTAATATTTTATCCTATCTATCTGCCAATCAATGGCTATCATTTAACCCCAAGATCTCGTCGTCATCAGCACCCATTCCCATCCACAATTCTGGACCCAAGTCCATCATCTTCCGACGAATGACTGAGATCCGACAACATCTAGATCCCACGATCCAGATTACGGTTGTAGCCTTTCAGGCTTCCAACTCTGTTCGAGACCACTCACTTCTATACACCACTCCCTTAGTGACATATGTCACCACCGAGGAAACGATGGCTGCCGAATTGGCATGTCACATCATCATGAAATCATCGTTTCCCTTTATTACTTAATTAGGATTTATGACAATCTACGACAGAGTTTAACTCTCACCTGCATACCGATGGACAACTCTTGTCAATCCTCAAGCCTTGATCGTCATTGACACTTTTCTGAATTGAATCTCACTCCACTGATTCTTTATTCCTGATGATGATGAATATAGAATCAAAGGCACAGATCTCGTTGAGGCCTTCCCCGACAGATCGACGATCCTCATTCCATCTTCAGGATTTCATTATTGTCGTCAGACTTTTACAAGTCTTGCCACTCATTTGTTCACGATGATAATTCCTTCTTGATGAAGGGATAAGATCCACTCACCCTACCTAATCAACGACCACAAACTCTCTCGATTTAGCACAAGATTTTTCTACTAGCTCAAGGGTTCAATTTTGGGACTTAGCTAAATTTCAGGGTTCTACAAGGGTTTAGAACCGATATTCAAGAGTCGATAAACTTCCCTAATACCATTACAAGCCTATCAATCTCATTAGAAATGAGTTTCTTGCATATATTTCAAGCTTTCCACATAAATATCATAATTTCCTCAGGACTTAAGGCCCTCCATTCCTCATAGAAATCTCTCCGGTCATTAGAACACTTGCATCATTCGGTAAATGTTGTTTTTGTTCATGTCCTACAAATTTTCCTCTAAGGCTGCAAGGTCCTAGGGAACTCAGACTCTCTATACTGGTTCAAATTCACAGTTGACATGCTAAACAATAATAATAATGAAATATCCCAATCATTCAAAGGTTATGTTAATTGATTACAAGCAATTACATTTCCCAATAACTTAGACAATGTATAAATTCACCATTCACACACAATTTAAACAAATCAAGTTTTTCACTTATTTGAATAAGGAAATGCCAACACAAACTGATTGAGAGAGGATTCCTTTCCTCCCAACCTTAGGCCATACTATAGAATGCCTTCCTACAATACACCACCCCCATGCCAATCCATGACACCACAAGGGGAATGACTTAGCTAGATGTCAAATCTAAGATGATCTAGGAAGGTTACTCTCCTTCCTCCTCTGACAACGACATAAGTTTCCCCCTTCTCCTGAGCTCAGGGTCTCTATAGGTTTATCAGGTGGTTTCTCAACTGGATTTCCTCTGCATAAGGGATTCTCTTCTTTGTTAAAAAATCCCTCAACGACCTCCCCTTACCATTGTTGGTTTCTATCTAGTAAGCACCAAGATGCATCTCATTATTGCTCCAATATCAATTCAGGTATTCTCTACTGTAGGGAAATCAATCTCAAATTGGACGATTTTCCTATTTTCTTCAAGGAAACCTTCCATTTTCTTCTCTTCCTCAACCCGTGCTCGTGAAAACTTATGTTTTTGGTGCCTTTTTACCTGTGAGTCTACTGCTTGTTGATTCTATCTTTGATTAACTCTTCTCTGTTGGCTTGTGCGTGTGTGCAAACTCCTCCTTCTGTCTTCTATTGGATCCTCTCTTTCTGGTGGTGTTTTTCCATCTTTGGTATCTTCCTCCACCAATCCCCTCAGGGCTCTTGTGGCTTCTGTCAGACGTAACATGCAGCCCACATTCCCTATCTTTAAGGGGAAAGTCCGTGGTGTCCCATTGTCTGGTTATTCAATTGGCCCCTTGCTTCTTCAAAAGACCAATCCGTCAATCAACTATTAATGACCTCAACCACTTTCCCGACCTTCCATAACTGGTCATGTGGCTCCATTAAGATCAGGTGCACTGGAAGGTGCGTGTTTATGCTTAGCAAGCAAAATTAAGCTTGTTAAACAAGCTTCTTGTTTTCTTCACAAAAAAAACTCAGCTCCACATTACCCAAACACTTAATCAGTCCTTTCTTCATTCAATTCCCACTTGTGTATCATGGCCACTACTTTTCAAGGTTGTTCCCTCCCAGTCAACAATTTTGGTGTTTTTATTTAAATCAAAACATGATTATGTGCTTCATAAAAATTATTACATGAAGTCTTAGCATAATTACAATCTCAGGGAAAATAGGGTGTTACACATTGGACATATTGTCGAAGCATGACGTCCCTTGCACAAACCACTTATCACCAATTGGAAGAAAAAGAAAGAAGAATGGGAATATTTCTTGAGAAAAATAACATGATTGCATTGATCACCATGGTCAACTAGGAGTAAATTTGGGGTCAATGATGGGGGAGGGTGTAGTTTCTCATGAGATGCCTCTAAGAAGAAGAAAATACCTAGTCAACTCACATTGAATAATAATGAGGCTAGGATAAAGTGCAAGCATGCCAAGGAGAGGAACGAAACAAGCATTGACCAAGAGGTAAAGATAATGCAAATTAGATTAATATTTGAAGAAAATAACTGTAAGAAGAATGGCCCAATACAAACCCTCGGTTGATCTGTAGACAATTAAATGAGACAAGAGACAAAGAAGAATATTTGAGCTACATGATGTTGTGATTCCTTGCCAATTCAAAAGTGAAGAAGATCAATGGAGCGAAGGGTTGATAGAATTCCAACCCTATCGAAGTTGAGAGACAAAGATCAATTAGATGTGGAAGAGGAAGGAACAACAATGGTTCCTCACCTAGAAAAGAATCTATAACTTGTGGAGGAAGGCTTGGGATCCCTACATCTGTCGAGAAACACTGAAAGCATTGAAGTCAATGAGTCTACACCATCATTAAATCCAACAATATTAAGTCTCGACATTAATGAAATCCTCTTACACCACTTGCATATTGAACTTAGTCTACCATTAGTTTGGACTCGACTATATGAAGATGGGAAAGTCACTTATAGAATTTGGATTCAAAGGCCACCAATGTAAGGTAATTGGATGAATATTGTACACGAGGGAGGCAAAAATAAATTGCTTATACACATTAAGGATCTCATCAAAGCACCCCACTACCATAGTTAATCAATGAAGAAGTGCAAATGCCATTGACTAAGGATTGTGACGAAGATGCATGGCCTAGAAGAAATAATGCAGGAAAACATAAAGATCAAGGCTATTAGATTGAAGAAGTCAAACAAGAACAAAGTGGTAAAAAATCACCCATCCAAAGTACAATCACTCGCTGTCAAATGACACTAGTCGAAAGTTCAAATCATTCAATTCCAAAATGACTACTGACACCATCATCAAATACATCGTTGAATTTGTTGGTACCAACAAACATAGTGCGCACCAACACTAGTAACCTCCCCTTATATGAATGATATGAATATCTGAAGAGACATTGGTTTATTTGTGAGATGACCTAGGACACCATGGGCATTGTAATACCCCTATTTTCCCCAGCTTGTAAATATAACTATATTGTGCTAAAACGGTAGTGTAAATATTTATGCTACTAATGTAAAAAAAGAAAACGTTGGACAACTACTGAGGGGGATTGCCTATACAGGTCATGATGTCATGAGAGGGAATAAATGAGGAAATTTCCCTTGCCAATTTAAAGTTCAAGAAAATTCCAGATTACCCATTTTTCTAGAATTGTGATTCATGAGGAAGTTGGTAGTTGAAATATCAACTTCCCAAATTTATGAACAAGAATGGGTTTTGTACCAGAACTTCCTTGCCTCAGAAGCATGGGAAGAAAAGTACCCATCTATAGGATTCTAGGCTGACCCACAAATTGGGGGATTTGACCCACGAAATCTTACTAAAGAAGGCAGGAAATGAAAGGAAAATTGTGGGCAAAGAGGGAAGTAGGAGAGGGGTGAGTCTGGTTGTTAAGAACCAAATATCAATATAGCATAGAAAAACCTTAGAAAAAGTACTCAACGCCTTGAAAAAGAGATAATTTCAGATAATAAGCCTCTTCGAGGGGGCAACCTCCTTTTACCCCACTTAAATGTTCAAGTACAAGAT
>ML780533.1:324337-334375 GCA_009831015.1 Picea engelmannii | reverse complement strand
CCAATATTAGGGCTTAACACTGGTCACCCTTTTTTGAAGGGGGAGAGCATGCACAACTCTCTGGCTCTGAAGATAATTGAAAAATGAATTTGTTGTGGGTATGGAAATTGCTGGGAAATTTTTTCTAACCAAACTGATAAATGAGGTTGTAGAGAGGATGAGTTAATAAGGAAACACTCATTGCAGACCCCCTTGATTGGTAGAGAGAGAAATTATATACTAAATTCCTATGTGAAGAGGAGAGTGATCTCCATCCCTGGTTGTTGCTAAAAAAAGGAAGAGTCTCTCTCAGAGCATCATGACCTGGCTAGGGGGTGGCCAACGGTAAATCCGTCTAGGAGTTGTTGTGCCTACAATTGGGAGGAAAAGGACACCCATTTCAGAAGTCACAACATCATCTAGGTCCTATATAAATATATTTTTTCTAAATCTATGTAGTGTCAAGTTCAGAGAAAGTTACAAACTGTTTTTTAAGAGTTGTGCAAGTTTAATTTATGACAAAAGTGGCTTGAGAAATTTAGGTAAAAGGAAGAGAATGTTTAGTTGAAGCTCATTTGATTTACTTCCTTATCTCTTGACTGTCTGTGTGCTAAAATAAGATTTATGGGAGTGGATGCTCTGGTTAAATGCGATGTACAATTTAATGCATGCTTGGAAGATGATGACTGAATAGTTTAAAATCTCTATAAAACAATTGAAAGAAGAGAAAGTGATTTTCTGTAGTGTTCTATTTTAGTATGTCCTCAAATACTATGCTAGAAATCTTAGAGGATATTGTTGGATTACTGAGAGGGGGGGTGAATTAGTAATAGAGTAATTATAATCATTTTTCTTCAAATAATCCAAGTGTTATATCAATGTAGAATTATTATTCAATAATGAGCAATAAGAAATGAACAATCACACACATACAGAGTACACCAGTGTTTTACGTGGAAACCAAAATCGGGAGAAAACCACATAATGTTTTTTCTTATATGTCTTGAAGAATTACATTCATTGGAAGCACCAACTTCCTTTGTTTTCCAAATGCAACTAGAAGGAGGCTCCAACCCCCCTAGTTTCTCAGGCTACAACCCGAGGGAAGCTCCAACTCCCCAATTCTCTGGCTACAACCAGAAGGAGGCTACAACCCCCTATGTTCTCCGGCTACAATCGGAAGGTGGCTACAACCACTTGTCCTTGCCCCGTCCAACCGCCCTGAAGTAGAAGTAGAATGATGGAACCACTGTCACACTATCACTGTGAGATATATGGCTGTAATCATGTACCAATAAACCTCGACCATGCATCAACCTATACCTCAACCTGTAATCAACCTGTGCCATAAACAAGTGCATCAACCATGCACCAACCTGTACCAAACAATCTGTAATCAACTTGTACCATAAACAAGTGAAACAAACCATGTACCAAGTATGTTCCAATCATGTGTCAACTACTCATCAACTATGACTCATCAATATGTACCAACATCATCAACTATACACCTCTTGTATGTGCCAACTCATCAACTACTTGTCTCAACCATGTACCCAACTTGTACCTCAACCAAAATACCTCATCAATTTCATCATCCAAATATGATTTATAACTCTGTAATAGACCTCGTGTATATGATCACATACCTGCAAACCTTCCTTAACTTTAAACAACAAGAGACTAGCATTTACATCAAACTTTTCTTTAGTCTCACATGACTAGTTTTGGATTAGTCAACAACCTTAACTTGAAATAATCATAAATTTGTACATGTAATGAATAAATATCTGAAACTGATACACAATTTTCTTCAGTGTGTTTTATACAATTCCTCCAGATGGAACTACTTGGAACCTCTCATAAAAGTAGTTATAGCAAAAATGACATACCTTGCTGAATTCTGTCTTATTCTAGAGAGAGACCTTGTAGAGCGTGCCCCGCATGGAATATTTGTTGAATTGATCTAAAATGAATACACAACATACTATAGATTTTACTCTAACCAACACATTTGGTATTACTGAATTTGGATCTGTTATGAAGAAGTTATGACATTTTTACCCGAAACACCTGTTTTTGACTAGTTTCAGGACTAGCCACAAACCCTACTTTCCACGGAGTGTAACTCAAAAAATACAACGACCCACAAGATGAATTTTTTACCACAGATACTTGGATATGTTTCCTCAATGGAATATAAGTTTAATGGTCTGAATTATTCTATAAAAAAATTTATTGCGAAAATGGTGAGATGGCTTGTAAATAACATACCTTAGAAAACATCATCAAAATAATTTATATTTCCTTTAATTCCGGCCTTCTTTTCTTCACCTTCCCTCAGAAATTAGGCTTAGATATCCTTTGGTTATCTCAGAAACCTATAGGTATTCAATATTCTCAAGTGTGTCTAAAATGAGAGAGCCTTGCCTCTTATTTATACTCTCCAAGTAGCTTCCTTAAAAACATCTTCTAGGTCACTTTGTCCACTTTCCTTATTTTAGGGTTAACCCACTTCTAATTTATCCATTAAATTTATTATTTAAATAATTTATTTTGTATTCACTTTGAATTATAGTACAGTCATCAATTCACTTTATTATTTACCTTCTAAAATCTCTTAAACCACTTTGACTACTTTGACCTTTTGGGGCTTCTAGATGACATAAGAGGGTCCTCCAACTTCGTAAGGCCATAACTCTCAAACCATGAGGAGTTATGTGACGTTCCACATACCACCAGAAATGGAATGACATGTATCATCTATATAGAATAATATTACCTGAAAATATATCAAAAAACATATCCTTATCCATCAAACAAACTTGGGTCCATTACCCAAACCTGGGTTCTCCAACTTCTCATGGCCATAACTCTCTAACCATGAGGAGTTATGTGACGTTCCACATACCACCAAAAATGGAATGACAAAAAATATCCATATAGGATAGTTTTAATGACAGATTCACTGACCTTCATCTCATTATTCCACAAATAAGAATGGGTTCTCTAACCATACTTCTAGGATAACTCAATCCACAAAGTGTCTTCCTGTGAGGGATTTCACCATAAGGGAACACTTTGGAGTTCATCCATTTCTACTTATTATCAACCATGAAAAGACAATAACAAGTCATCTTTACATAAAACAATCTTGGGTCCATTACCCAACCTTTGTGCTACGGGGATTTCTTCAAGGGTTGACATCAATGACAACCAACCTTAGTGAACAATCTCCCCCTTTGGCATTGATGGATACACTCTAATGCAATACTGAAATCATGCTCCCCCTGGAACAATGCCTCTGTCCTCTGCATCTGATAAATCTCTCCCCCTTTGTCATCAATGGCAAATGTATCTTTCCATCCGGGGCTGCTCCCCCTGACTGAACTGTCTTCTTATGGTGCTTCCTCATGTACATCTAAGACATATAAGATAATCATTCAAAATCATTCATTTTGGAGTAGAAATAACTTCGAGTCTCTGGAGAAGATACTCAAAGGCTTCCTGTGGAAGTGGTTTTGTAAAGATGTCTGCCACTTGTTCTTTTGTGCCCACATACTCAACTCTGATGTTCTTTTCTGCAACCTGTTCCCGTAAAAACTAATACTTGATTGGAATGTGCTTCGTCTTGGAGTGCATCACCAGATTCTTTGAGATACTTATGGTGCTTGTATTATCACAATAGATTGGAATGGGCTCATCATACTCAACCTGTATATCTGTCAGAGTTTTTTTCATCCAAAGAACCTGTGTACAACATGATGTTGCTACAATGTACTCTGTCTCGACTGTAGATAAGGATATTGATGACTGTTTCTTACTTAGCCATGATACTAAACACTCACCCAAGTAGAATGCTGCTCCACTGGTGCTTCGTCGGTCATCAATACAACCTGCCCAATCTACACCTATGTAGGCAATAAGTGATAGATCCTTTCCTTTTGGATACCATAATCCAAACTCTTCTGTTCCTTTGAGATATCTGAAAATCCTCTTCACTGCTAATACATGTGATTCCTTTGGTACTGCTTGAAATCATGCCACCTGTCCAACTGCCTGCATTACATATGGTCTAGATGTTGTCACATATAGTAGGCTGCCAATCATTGACCTATATTGCCTCTGATCTATAGAATTCAAATCATCATATTTGCTCAACTTGCAATTGGTTTGCATGGGAGTGATAACTGGTTTGCAATCTTCCATACCGAACCTTTTTAGCATTTCTATGATATACTTGGTTTGAGAAATAAAATTCCTTGGTTGCTTTGTCCTATCTGAAGTCCCAGAAAGAAGGATAGTTCTCCAAGTAACGACATTTCAAATTCATTCTGCATATCTTTTGCAAATTTCTGGCTTAACCTGTCATCATCACTACCAAAAATAATATCATCAACATAAACTTCAATTAATAAAATATTACCTTGACTTACCTTGATATAGAGGTTGTTGTCTGCACTTCCTTTTCTGAAACCTGTCTGCTGTAGATACTTATCCAGTCTAGAGTACCATGCTCTAGGAGCCTGTTTTAGACCATACAAGGCCTTCTTTAATTTACACACATAATCTGCATTTTCTGACAACTGAAATCCTTCTGGTTGTGCAATGTAGACTTCTTCTTCAAGTCCCCCATTCAGAAAGGATAATTTTACTTCCATTTGATACATTTTAATATTTTTGGAACATGCATAAGCTAAAATCAAACGGATTGCTTCCATTCTGGCAACTGGGGAAAATGTCTCTTCAAAGTCGATTCCTTCAACCTGTGCATATCCTTTACATACCAATCTAGCTTTGTTCCTTGTAACCTGTCCATCTTCATTCAATTTATTCCTGAAGACCTACTTTGCGCCGATCACATTCTTATTCTTTGGTCTTGGAACCAGTTCCCAAGTGTCATTTTTCTCTATTTGATCCAATTCTTCATCCATGGCCTTATTCCGAGATTCATCCTTGCTGGCTTCTTCAAAACAATTTGGTTTAATTGTAGATAAGAGTGCTAGGTGTGTTTGTTCTGGTGAACGGATTCGTCTTCTAGTCTCAACTCCTGCATCTTTGTTTCCAATAATATGATCTGAAGGATGATTCTTCTGTACTCGTTTACTAGTGTCTTTGGAGACACTTGTTGAACTTTCTCTTCTGCTTCTGTCAGATTCTCTTCATCTTCCTCTTCTACTTCTTTTTAATCTTCTGCTTCTTCTTCTAAGGGATGTTTCATTGATTCATTTTCTTCCTTTGATTTTGTTCTGCCTGTTTCATCAATTGTTACGTTGATGTTTCATCAATTGTTACGTTGATGCTTTCCACAACTTTGTTCAATCTTAGATTGTAACACTTGTATTCTTTCATTGTACTTGAGTAACCAACAAATACTCATTTGTCCACATGAGAGTCAAACTTTCCCATTTCGCCATCTTCTCTTTTGATATAAAATTTGCTTCCAAAAACTCTGAAGTGCTTTACATTTTCTGGTCTTCCTTTCCATAGTTCGTAAGGAGTTTTGTCAGTGTTGTTTATGAGAATTACTTTGTTTTGAATTTGAACTATTGTATGCACTGCATATGTCCAAAAAATATCTGTCAATTTCGAATCCATTAACATTGTTCGAGCCATTTACTGTATTGTCCTGTTCTTTCTTTCAACAACTCCATTCTGTTGAGGTGTCTTAGCAATAAAGAATTGCTTTTTTATTCCACTATTGCTATAGTAGTCCATAAATTCCTTTGAGGTGAACTCTCCTCCATTATCAGATCTTAAGCATTTGATTTTTGAATCCATTTCATTTTCAACCATTTCCTTGTAGATCTTGAAGTTTTCAAAAGCTTCTGACTTATTCTTGAGAAAACAAACTGCATTCATTCTTGTATAATCACAACTAATAACATGAAGTATTTCTCACCTTTTAAGCCCTTTGTTTTAGTTGGTCCAACTAGATCAATATGCACAATTTCTAATGGTCTTGTCGTTGAATATTCCTTTGATTTAAACCCAGTGTTTGTTTGCTTTCCTTGTTGACAATGCTTGCATAAAGCGTTGGTTGGTTTTGTGATCTGGGTCATTTCTCTGACTGCTTCTCTTTTGTTGACTTTGACAAGGTTATCAAAATGTATGTGCCCCATTCTTCTGTGCCATAACCAACTTTCATCTTCCTTTCCTAGACAACACTTTTCATTTCCAATTTCACTTAACACATATATGTTGCTTGAAGTTCTTGCAGCTGTAGCGACCAATTTCCCTGAACCTTCTTTTCTTATCTCACACTTTTGTGAATCAAAAGTAACTTTATGACCTTGGTTACACATTTGAATCACACTTAGAAGATTATGTTTCATATCTTCTACCAGTAGAATGTTTTCTTCCTTTTCATTCTTGTTCCCAATTTAGACTGTGCCTTTTCTAATGATTTTGGCTGAATCATCATTTCCGAAGGAGACTGATCCATCTATTTCCTTTCGTAATGTAAGAAACTTGTCTCTATCACATTTCATGTGTTTTGAACATCCACTATCAACATACCAACCACGTTTCTTCTGCTTAGTTGTTAGAGAAATTGTGTGTTCTTCATTGCTATACTGATCTTTCTTTCTTATCCATGTCGTTTTCTGAGGTTCCTGTCTGTGACTGTTGTTATTCTGTTGAGGTTCTTTAGGAAGGACTGTCATTCTGCAATCTTTGGCCATGTGTCCAAAATTGTTACATTTGTAACATTCCACTTCCGTTCTCAAAGAGTCAAACCTGTTGTAACTTCTTCTCCGTGTTTCGCTAGGTCTCCTTGAATAACCCCTTTGTGTATGACTCTTAAAGTTATTATTGTTCCTGTTGTTAGCTCTGCAATTCACAACTTTATGTCCAAAATTATTACATGCATAACATAAACCAAAAAATATAGTTTGATACCTGGGAGTTGAAGATCTTCTGAAAGGAGGTGCTCTTATGAATCCTTCTTCTTCTTGAGGCTTATATGTCTATTGTTGATTCTGAAATCTAAATCTTCTTGGTGGAGGAGTGTCCCTGTAATCTTCCTTGTATATCTTCCTATCCCCTTTGATTGTTTCTGCATAAATTTTTGGATATGTTTCTTACTCTGTTGTTTTGGAGCTTGATCCCTTTTCTGTCTGATTGTATCCAAGTCTGGACTTGTCAAGATGAGATTTTTGACTACTGATAATGTCATCCAAAACTTTTAATCTATTCTGCATATTTTTCCTTTGAATATCTTTTCTTAGTGCGACAATATCTGCTTCCAAGTTTCCAATGATCCTGTCCTTTTCTTCTAGCTTTTCTTTGAGTGCTTCATCAATTCTTTTATCTTCTTCTATTTGAACCTTCAATTTTGTGATCATTTGTTCTAGTTCCCGAGTATCATTTTTCTTGTCTAGTTCTGTTTGTAGTTTCTTGTTTTTCTTCTTTTCTCTTCTGATAAGTTCTATGGCACACATTAATTCTTCTCTATAGTCAACTTCTACTTCTTCAATTTCTTCTTTGACTTCTTCATATTCTTCTTTGGCTTCTTCATATTCTTCTTCGGAGTCTTATTTGTCAGAGTCTTTTACTGCCATGAATAGAAATCTTCATGTCTCAATGTTACTGACTTCATCTTGTTCTGATGATGAGATGTCTTCCTTGGGGCATAAGCTTTTCTTGAAAAAATTCTTTGTAGTTATTTTTCCTTTATATGTGTGTTTGCCTTTTGAGTAACCTTCATCATTTCTATTTTTCTTATGAGGACATTTGTTAGAAAAATGACCAATACCATCACAATTAAAACAAATTAAAGGAAGCTTACCTCTATACCTACCGTCGGTTCCCTTTTTCAGTCTTTTGACGAAGTTGGCCACTTCTTCATCATCTTCCGAGATGTCACTGCTGCTGCTATATTCATCTTGTTCCTTTTTCTTTTGCTTTGATCTTTTGGATTCTTTGAAGGTTGCTTCTTTTACATCTGGATTTTCCTGTTCAGTTCTCATTTCATATGTTGTGAAGATTCCATGCAGTTCGTTCATGCTTATTGAGTTTAGATTCGATCTTTCTTCTAGTGTTGATATTTTAGGGTTAAATCTCATAGGAAGAGATCTTAGTACCTTTTGAACAATTACAGATACTTCGATTTCTTCTCCCAATCCTATGATTGCATTAATTGTTTCATCGACTCGTAAGAAGTAGGCTGCAATATTCTCATCTTCCTTAATTTTTAGTTGTTCGAACCGACCTCTGTAAGTTTGAAGCTTTGCTGCTTTGACTTTTGTATCTCCTTCATAAATATTTTGAAGCTTGTCCCCAATCTCTTTAGCGGATTTACAATGTGAAACTTTGGCGAATATCATATCACTGAGACCATTGAAAAATGCATTTTTGGCCTTGGAATTATTCTCACCGAGTTTCACTGCTTTGTCATTTGTTGGTGGAACT
This sequence comes from Picea engelmannii, assembly GCA_009831015.1. Lineage (NCBI taxonomy): Eukaryota > Viridiplantae > Streptophyta > Pinopsida > Pinales > Pinaceae > Picea > Picea engelmannii. The sequence continues at coordinate 325,984 of ML780533.1, read as the reverse complement.
GCTAGTGTTGTGTATCCATCTACAATTGATTGCCAAACTTGAAATCCCTATGCCTGTATATATGTCTTCATCCTTATGCTACAAAAATCATACTTTTGTCCATCAAACTGTGGTATTCCATTTTTATACAAATTGGTACTCTCCATGATCTACTTTTCAATGGTTAAATTGATTTATGAAGGAACTTGCTCTAATACCAATTGTTGGATTATTGAGAGGGGGGGGGGTGAATTAGTAATAACATAATTATAATCCTTTTTCTTCAAATAATCCAAGTGTTATATCAATGTAGAATTATTATCCAATAATGAGCAATAAGAAATGAACAATCACACACATACACAATACACCCGTGTTTTACGTGGAAACCCAAATCGGGAGAAAACCACATAATGTTTTTTCTTATATGTCTTGAAGAATTACATTCATTGGAAGCACCAACTTCCTTTGTTTTCTAGCTGCAACTAGAAGGAGTCTCCAACCCCCTAGTTTCTTAGGCTACAACCTGAGGGATACTCCAAATCCTCAATTCTCTGGCTACAACCAGAAGGAGGCTACAACCCCCTATGTTCTTTGACTACAACCACCTGTCCTTGCCTCGTCCAACTGCCCTGAAGTAGAAGTAGAATGATGGAACCACTGTAACACTATCACTGTGAGATATACCGCTGTAAACCTGTACCAATAAACTTGAACCATGCATCAACCTATACCTCAACCTGTAATCAAACTGTTCCATAAACAAGTGCATCAACCATGCACCAACCTGTACCATAAACAAGTGCATGAACCATGCACCAACCTGTACCAAACAATATGTAATAAAAATGTACCATAAACAAGTGCAACCAACCATGTACCAATCATGTGTCAACTACTCATCAACTATGACTCATCAATATGTACCAACATCATCAACTATACACCTCTTGTATGTGCCAACTCATCAACTACTTGTCTCAACTATGTACCCAACTTGTACCTAAACCAAAAGCCCTCATCAATTTCATCATTCAAATACGATTTATAAATATGTAATAGACCTGGTGTATATGATCACATACCCAAAAACCTTCCTTAACTTTAAACAACAAGAGACTAGCATTTACATCAAACTTTTCTTTAGTCTCACATGACTAGTTTTGGATTAGTCAACAACCCTAACTTGAAATAATCATTACTTTGTACCTGTAATGAATAAAGATATGAAACTAATAAGAAATGTTCTTCAGTGTGTTTTGTGCAATTACTCCAGGTGTCAATACTTGGAATCTCTCAGAAAAGTAGTTATAGCAAAAATGACATACCTTACTAAATTCTGGCTTATTCGAGAGATCAACCTTGTAGAGTGTGCCACGCACGAAATGTTTGTTGAATAGATCTGAAACTGTTACAAACCATACTATAGAATGTACTCCAACCAACACATTTGATCTTACTGAATTTGGATCAGTTATGAATAATTTATGACATTTTTACCTGGAACACCTGTTTTTGACTAGTTTCAGGACTAGCCACAAACCCTATTTTCCACAGAGTGTAACTCCAAAAATACAACAACCCAAAAGATGAATTTTTTACCACAGATACTTGGATATGTTTTCTCAATGGAATAACAATTTCACATTCTGAATCATTCTAGAAAAA
>ML780533.1:292382-314412 GCA_009831015.1 Picea engelmannii | reverse complement strand
TCGGGAGCGAGAGATATCACATTTTGTTCAAAATGACAAACAGGTAAAAAAGAGGTGCTGACTGTACATTTCGTACGGACGCTGACGTGGCAGGCCGTACGACATGTGGCAGGCAGCTATTTGCATAGTTGGCAGGTGACATGGCTTATTTGCAGTGAATGGAATGGCAACATGTGGCCCAATCAATGGCCGCCACGTGTCCCCTATTTATTGGTTTAAAATTTATTTGGAGTCCACCGGATTCGACTCTGTGACCTCCACTCGCGTGCAAAACTTTGGCAAAGACCACCAACCAATGCGCCACCATAGTGTTTCTTAACACTATATGGTGCAGATTTTATTTGAATTGAAATGTTGTATGTTTGGGCGGGGGGTCGGGCTGGGGCCTAGCCCCAGCCCGTGGTTATGTTATATTGTAATATGGCCACGGTTTAAAACCTTTGCGCGCACATTCAAAACTAAACCCCGGTCATATGTGTTGTAATATGACCACGGGCGCGCGTATATGTTTTAACATAGCCCGCGGTCACATATGTATTGACATATGACCATTGTTATAGTGTGACGTGCGCACGGGTATGCATTTGGTTTAAATTCGGTTCAAATGGTTATGTAAACTCTTGGCTCTTATTTTTAAATGCGTGGTCACATGGGTCATATGACCTTTCCCTTGACGGTCAGGGGCTAGGTGCGCCCATAACCGTCCTACAGTTTGCACGGTTCACGCGGTTGCTCCTGGTGCTAAGTTTTTACGCTTAAATATGCGTGTGGGCTAGGTTGAGCCAACAAAGGGTGTGTTTTGTAGATGCAGAGATAGCAAGCTTGAAGGGGGGACTTCCAGGAAGCCTATCTTCTTCAATTTTTGGCCAAACGAGGTGCCAAAAAAGCCCAACTAGGGGTTTTTGGACGTTCTGAAGCCATTGGAGCAGTCTATTTGGCATTTTGAGCATTGTAAAGCACATTTTTGAGCACTTTGAACAAATAATACAAATGATCCATTGGAAGCTAGACCAGGAGATGTAGCCCAAGAGAGGGGTGAACTCCTTTATCATTTGCTGTGTTATGTGTTTTCTGTTCACTGGTTTTGCTGCTGTTTATATGCATCTTGAATGAGTAAATCCTATTAAAGTTATGTTGCAAAGTTGATCCATTTGCATTTTAACACATAAAATTTAACTTGCAAATATTTTCAAGAATACAAGTCTTCTTCATTTTTTTAGATCAGAGGAAAAATTAGATATGATGTAGAGATCATTGCTAGAAATCACAACGAGGAGATCATATTTGTGGTGTACCCTATGTATGAATGAAGGTCATACAAAAGACAAACACAAATATAGAGATTCGACCGATAGAAGCTAGGATGTTAGAATAGTCCAAGTTGACTATTACTATGAAATTTGTCAAGATATAGTGAACCATACTACAAAAGATTGCCCACTCAACTTAAAGAATGATAATCCTAAATGGCGTGCCATTTGTGAAGAACTTACATATAATACATTGGAATGCTAGCAAAAAGGTTGGAATAAACCTAACTACTGAATTGTATATCATGCCTAGGCTACAAATCAAAACCAAAGTCAATAAAGAGGAAGAAACAATGGAGAACATCAAGGATGAGGTGGCTATCAAGAACGATATGGAGGTTGAGTAAAATATACTAGAAAAATGTGCTTTGTATGTGATAAAGAAGATCATATAAGTATTTATTGTCCGTGGAAAGACATAATAGATCTGAAATTTTGTACCAAGTCTGGAGTAGGAGACCATTCACTGGAATATTTTCCAATAATTATTGAAAATATAATGAATAGGAGGAATATTAATCTCATACAGAGTGTACCAAGTCATAAAGCATTACACTCCAAGAATTTGTATGTGGTCACCATGCCGAGAACAAAGAGGGGAGAATAATAATAGATATCCATTTTTGTAAAGAAATCCTATCAAGGTCCTTGAAGAAAATATAAAGTAGCATACCCTGATCCACATAAAAAAGTGAAACTATGAGCAAGATTAGGGGTATAGTTCAAAGTATGGATGAAGAGGAAGAGTTGGAAGAATCCAGATATATGAATTGAAAGAAGTATAGAAATGCCATGTTGGAAGAATTTATAGATCTTTTAACTGAAGAATAATTGGTTGCAAGGGTGTTGGAGCTAGTGGACATCTTGAAAAATTGTAAGGATGGTGATAAAGTTATTAAAACTTGTACCTGTTGAATCAAGAAGAGAGAATTATTGATGATTATGATCCTCAAGTCAACCTAGAAATTGAAATTTGTTTTGTTTCATAGATTGTGGTCAATTTTGGATCACAAGTAAACATAGAAGTATTGATGAAGGATTTCTTGATTGACCATAAAAAGAGTTCCCCTTAACACCCACAACCAAACAAAGTAATGGAGCAATTCAATAAAACTTAACAAAGGACTCATTAGAAAGTGTGAAGTTGACAAAGATGATTGGAATGACAAAGTTCCTATTGTCTTATGGTAATATAGAACCATTTATAAAATATCAACTGGTTAGACACCATTTAAAATGGTCTATGGATGGGAGGAAACAATCCCACTACACTTCAGAGCTAATGCTGACATGGTAGATACAATGCTAACATTTGACTCAACAAAAGCTAGGGAGTATTGACTACACCAACTTCATAAACTTGAGGAAGAAAGGATGAAAACACTTCACCATCAAGAAGTTCAAAAACAACAATAAAAGGCTTGGCATGATAGGAATTTGAGGAAAAAAGAAACATATATTGGAGACCTTGTAATGCTATATGCTAGTAGAATAAAAGGGAATTTAAGGAAATTAGAAACAACATGGATGGGTCCTTATGTAATAGAAGATATAAGGGAAAATGGAGCTGTTCAATTGAGAACTCTCAAAGGGAAGTTGCTAAACAAGGTAATCAATGGTGCCTGATTGAAGAGCTACCATCCACAATATTAGAAGAAACGAATAAAGTGGCCAGTCAGGGAAATTTGGGTGAATATCTATCGACATATGGGAATTTAAAATAATGAAAATTAACCACTACAACCAACAATAATAAGGATGTACAATTATCATGATAGTCAATTGGGATCACAGGTGAAATGATGAAGGTTGCAATAGAGTACCGAGTCATTAATAAGGGGACCAACATCAAAGAGATTCATATGAAAGAAGAAAAAAAAAGGAAGCTACCACAAAAGGGAAGATTCATCATCAAAGACAAAGACAAATCTTAATCAAAGGTTAAAATACTAAATAAATATGGAAGAAAAGTGATAGGAAATTTGACTTAAAATAACGGGTTGAAAATAAAAGAGGGAGAAACTTGAATGAGGATCTATTGGTTGAAGGAAAAAAGTTGAAGGAAGACTGACTGATCACACTAAAATTCGAAATCAACTGCATGGATAATAGTTATTATGTGAAATAATGAACTGCACCATCGAATAGACAACCACACAAGTGACTAGCACATTAAAAAGGAGAAATCAACTATAAATACAAATGAGGGGAGCATAGAAAAAATTGAAGGAGAATTCCTAGAGAGACAAAAAGTTGAAAATTAGATAACTTAAAAAGCAATAGAGTAGAACATAGCTAGATTCATGTGGTTGACCTAACTAAAAACATGCCACTAATGATGAGAGGGGTAAAACCATGTGTGGTGACAACAACCAGATTAAGAATGTTGGAACCAAGGATGAGGAACATAAAAGTGACCATGAACAACCAATAAATGAACAACAACAAGATTTGATGCAAAAACCGATAGAGGAGAAGCAATAAATCACAGATAAGGAATCACAAACATGACAATAACTAATGTAAGTTCTAGAAAAAACATAGGCTACTCATCAGGTCACTGATCTAGCATAGTTGAATGTGGGACAAGCATAAAAAGAGAAACAAAATAAGATGGAGTTTGAGTAGGAGAAAGTGAAAAAGAAAAAATCGATAAGGTTCTTCACCACATTTAGTTTGAAGAATAAGCAAGAAGGGAAAGTAGTAGTGGATTTTGACCCAATTAGTCTGACTTAGAAATCCAGGATCTTTATAAAGTAAGCAACAAAGAAAGAAACAAAATATGGAGTAGGTCAACCAAGAAACTGAAGAAAAGAGAGTCAAAAGAAGAAAATGTGTGGAAAATATGTAGAGCTAAGGTAGAGCGAGAATTAGGGGTGAAATTAGTGGACCCACCGACTAACCTTGTTGACTACTTGAAAAACTTGATCAACTAACAACAAAACATTTTAGTTGAGAATTAGTAGTTGAAGGTTCACTAGGGTGGGGCAATTTTGAATAGTGAATATAATTTTTTTGAAGAAATCAAGCAATAGCTACATGATGCAAAATCTATTGCTACTATGATCAATATTGTCTTGAAAAATTGGCTGACTTAATATGCCAATATCCGTGACAAATTAAAGGTAACACACACATTAATTTTGGAATTGGATAATCAATGAAAGGTTGGAGTTGATGCTAGAAGTTGGGATACATTGGGGTCATAGATGAAACATGAACATTAAATTGAAGAGGAGCTTTAGGCAGGAGAGAAAGAGTGGTTTTAGTAGGGGAAAACTGTATAGATGGAAGCTACTAGGGAAACAAACCACATTTGGTATGCCCATTGACAAGTTCACAATATGTAAGAATAGTATAATCCTGACCTAACTACAGTACATGATACCTCAATTTAGGACAAGATGAGTTATTTGGTGGAAATGAAAATTTTGAATATTACAACAGAGCAGACTGTGGAAGAATGGGAGTATTTTGAAAGTTGACTTGTGCAACTTGCTCCACATATTTACAAAGTATACACATATGTGGTTAAAGAAACACTGTCGTAGGTGTTGTACACTCGTCTCTGCAACCTCCTTGACCAATATTTGAGTTCTTCAACCCTAGTAGTTTAGTGAATTATTCGTTGCATACAACAAAGTCAACAAAGACCAATGATATGCAAATAGATCAACCATAAGTGAAGATTTCCATTTTTCAATTTTTTTATGCCCATCTCCTACCTTTTTTTGGATAAAGAAGTCTTTGAGGTCGGGGAAGATGTTGGAGGATCCTAGTCAACTAAGTTGACTAGGTTAAATAGTGGAACAATGTAATAGAGTAAGTCGACCAAAGGTTGTAGTCGACTAGGTAGTTGAGTCGATCGACCAAACAAGGTATATATGTGTGTGTGTGTGTGTGTGTGTTAACGTTGGATATTTGAAAACACATTATTTTATGATTTTTAATTTGTTTTTCCATTTTAATCTATAAGTATAGATATTACGTGTTTCTTTTACAATGAGTTGTAAAATACACCTTACTTCTTTCAATACATTTTTTAAAAATAAAATATTAATAATAATATTTTTTTTTTTAACTTCATTCCATAAAAAAAATCTTGAAAGGCAACATTACTTTATGTATTGTATCAAAGTGTAGGTTTTTCCTTATAATTTTTTTCACATCCACTTTGATCCAGGTGGATATTTGTGGCCACCCACCTATTCCAACTGGCTCCTCTTAACAGTGTTTAGTTCAACACGTTCTTCTGTACTTCTTTGTAATTGTGGGTTGTACACTTCTAGGACTGTCTGAATCCCTACACATCTTCCAAGTGGATACTGGTGGCCCCCCACTTAATCCAACTGGCTTATTTTGTATGTTTTGTTGTCAACACATCTTGTTGTACTTCCAGGGCTGTTTTGGGGCCCTAAACAATGTTTTTTTTGGCTCGCCACAGTTAAACTGTACATGCAGTGAAAGTTAGACGACATAATGTGTAGTTCTCGAAAATAACTTTCCAATGGGCTATCACGCGCCAACTTTCCAATGGGCTATCACACGCCTAAAATGGAGGTTGTATGAAAAATTTACGACCCCAAGAAGATGAGGTACCAACTTACCCATAGGGGCCCACATAACTTTTGGCGTTTCATCTCCTAGGGTTAGGTTTTTGGATGTCTAGGGTTTTGACATTCATAAGTAATGTTAAAAAGGCCTCTGGAGCCTCATTGTAATCATTCTGCTCAGACATATGCGCGTAGCAACCACATCTCTTCTCAGATATTACTACCACCATTCAAGCAAGTGTTTCAGTTCTGCAGTATTACAGTTTCAGCCTATTTCATTTATTCAATAGAAGATATTGTTCACTAGATATTTGTGTTGTTCTTCATATCTCTGTGTTTATTGTATTCAGTCTATTAATCAGTTCGTTCCGCTCCTAAATCCGGATCACACTTGGTCTTGAGGGTTTATGAAAGACATATTTTTTCTTTGAATATTTCATAAAGTGTGTCTATAAAAACAATTAAAAATTGTTTTTTTGTAATCATTGATCCATTGATCCTCATGTTTTAGTGGCCAAATGTATTAAAAAAATCTTTTTTTGTTTGCTAGTTTGTTCGTGACTTGCGGGACTAGTCCGTGGCTTAAGAAACCATGACTCAGAAGCATCTAAGCCGTCAAAATCACTCGAAGATCACACCCGGCACGAGTCACACTAACCCTTAACATGGCTGGATTTTTGGTGTCCCCACAGGTTTCAAACCGATGACTTCACATCATGAAGTACCTCAACAGAACACTCCGTCACCGTCTATTCTACACCTCGAGAACTGTATAAAAAATAATATCAAATAGACTTCTAAAAACATTTGATTTTAGGAATTAAATGTATTAAAAATAATGTTAATTAGACTTTTGAAAATATTTTCTTTTTGTGTAGCTAAATTGTATCTATGTAGCAAGGATTTGGAACAATATAAACTATGATTTGCTTAAGGTGTTTACCGACCAATCCATGTAGTAAATCAAATTGTTTTTTTTTTTCCAGAAGAAAAGTTATCTCAAATTTATATAAGTATAAATCCATTTACATATCCGATGACTTGCTGTTAGTATACGAATATAACATGCCGAGGCATTATCAACAGTTCTGTTATCATAACCCTGTCGAATCCTCACTACTGTATCCACAAATTGTTATCTCAAATTTATATAAGTATAAATCCATTTACATATCCGATGACTTGCTGTTAGTATACGAATATAACATGCCGAGGCATTATCAACAGTTCTGTTATCCATAACCCTGTCGAATCAAATTGTTACCACAAAGGCTCATTGCTTGCTAAAATGTGATAAGCCGCTACACTATACAAATATGAAATCAATATGATTAATATTAAAGAGAAATACTCACAAGGAAACACTAAGCTTTTAGTGATTTCTCATGAAAATAGAGTCTTAAAAAACGCTTCTTCCTCAATGACCTATTGAAATGGGATGTATTTCATTTAATGACCTATAGAAATGGGATGTATTTCATTTAATTGACATTAATTTTAGTATTTGTGTGTCGTTGATTGGGTCCAAAATTGAATTCGTGTTTTTACATCATTATTGTGATAATATATTAAATAATAATAGAGTTATTGAAAACATTATTTTATTTTATTGTTAAAAATGATTTTCGACAACACAATTTGATTTGGATATTGAAATAAAAAAAATCCGTTACTTAGTTTATTCATGATAACATTAAAAGGTATTTAAACAAGTTTATTTTAAAGGATTTAATCAAATGATAATTTATTCAAAATTTGATAAGTAATTTCCTAGTAACAATTATCCTTAAATATTACATAGGTGTAATTTGATATACTTATGCTTTTCCTTTTTATTTGTATTTAAACCTAAGTTACCTTGTAATTTAAATTTTGCTTTCATTTAAAAAGATTATCTTTAAAAATTAAAAGAGTGTAATTTGATATATTTATGCTTTTTTTTTTATTTGTATTTAAACCTAAGTTGCCTTGTAACTTAAATTTTACTTTCATTTAAAAAGATTAACTTTAAAAATTAAAAGAGGAACCCCTTTTGGAATGTTGCTAATAAAATAAAATAAGACCACATGATCTCACTACAAGAAGGAAGAAAAAAAATTTAACTTTAAAAATTAAAAGAAGGAGCCCTTTTGGAATGTTTGCTACTCAAACAAGGTAAAGGACTTTGTTGTTTTGCTTTGTCACCACACAAAAATTTATAAAATGGTAGAAAATTTTGAATATATTAAATAGAGATGTAATTTAAATAATCATTAATAAATTTCACCTATCGAAATTTGTGCACATACGTTGCTTTGCGTAGAGCCATTAAAAAATACTTTGTATGGACGTCAATATAGTGAAAAATAGCCATGTATGTGGGTTTTCTTTGTTATCAACCAACTTTTAATAATCTCATTCACTAAGATGAGAAAACCAAATGGAATTTAATAACCATGTTTTCTTTTTGAACTTCGACCTATTACCTGCGAGCGTTTACGTTATCCAAACCTTCTAAACATTAGAAATATTTCTACATAAATTCACATAGACACCAAAATAAGTCAGTGCTAACAGAATGTGCTTGTGTAAAAAACGAAGTTAAGCTGGTAGTCCTAACACCAATGGTCGTTCATTCTCATCAATTGACCAACAGATTCTCAAAACCAAACTCAAGCACGAATAATATTTTAAATGGAGTTTAACACTGATAATATTTCTGGAAGCTGAGATGGGGAGATGCTAATTTACACCATGTGGCAGACTTTTGAAGCATTTGGCTATATAATTCACAAAGTTAATGTGAAAATATTTTCCATGGGAGAAAAACCCTAACTTGGAATTAAAGGAAGGCGTGGGCAGTATAACTTCAAAATTCAAAGAATGGGGCGAATGTAAAATTTTGGTGGTTTAATAATCTAAGATTATGAGTACACACCTTAAATACGCCCTCCCTACGCCTAAATGGTTGTCAGGAAACATAAAATTTTATTAAGCTTCCAATTTTTTACCTAAGGAATCTGTCAACTGCACAGGTTGTGGGATTGAGCCTTGCAAATAACGAACATATGCTCCCAAAGGTGGTGATTTGCAATGGGCCAAGTAGGTGTGCCCTAAATCTTTTAAGCTTCATGTGAACACTTGAACAACAAAAAACATAGGTAGTGAAAGCGATTGAACAAGTTTGCTGGCGATAAATCAATAAATACAAAAGGATTTCAATCACTACGTTTTCAAAGATTAAGTTCCACTTGGTTACTGAACCCTACTGTGTCCATTCGTTCAATGAAGAATCATGAAGATCTTTACTTCCAGGTTGGTCACTACAATGTGAATCAACCACATTCCATGATTGGCAATAAGTCAATGGATGTTGCAGAACGTTTACAACACTCGCATGTGATCGACTCACAAATGATCCATAATATCGCTACTTAATTAGCGTTTAAGATGATATTGAAGGTTTCAAGGCATCAAGTACGCTGGTGTGTCGAGCACCATTCCATATTATGTACTCTTTTACATCTTGGCTTCAAGGTTCCTTAAAAGAGAAAACTACAGTTGTCCGAACACACCTTGAACCCAGAACAATACACCTTTAACCTAGAATAAGAAAATGACAAACATTTATCAAAATTACTGTAGGTAAAAATAAAATATAAATATCGACCCCCTTTATTCTCGTGTTCCAAACTCACATTCGATGGTTACAAATCGATCAAGAATCAAGGATTGTACATAGGGATGACAGTTAAGTTGCAAGTAGACCTCGTTCCTATCATATGACATCCCAATTTCGAAATCCAGCGGAACTTTAATAAGAACAAGTCTATGAGACTAGTGAACAAGACATATGCCAATAACTTTGGCTTTCCAACCATCTTTGGTGAAACATGCCACATGTTTCAATATACGGACGTGAACCTGATTTGGAGATTTGGAAAAAGTTCATGGATAGTTGTGCATCAACTTCCACCTGGTTTTGCATGCATGATGCCTATGCATCAACTCCATCTGGTTTACATGAAATACACTCACTTGGGTTTGATCTTTCGTCTATTAAGAGCGCTAAGGATAAACCAAACTGCAAAGTACTCACCCAACTTCCATGCACGATCGCCTGGTTATTGCAGACTAGCTTTCGTAGTCTCTCTATCAGGTTATGCATAGGATGGCTACCAAGTAAGGTACAACACAGTAAGGTTGGAGAAGAAATAAAGATTCCTTCACCATGAAAAGCAATTACTAGATTTGTCCCAAATTCTTGGTATTATGGCCAACAAACACTCTCTTCTAAGTTTTGTTTTCAATTGGAGTGAAAGATGGAGCTAGATCTGAAATTATTTTCAAACATTTTTTTTTAGCTTACGTTCAGCCACAAACTCTGCAAAATTTGGTCTGTTTTATATCGTGTCTATAAGATTAATGAGGGAGGAACGATATTAGAGGACATAATTAATAATTTACCTATAGTGGACCTATTAACGGATATTATTTTAGGCTATGATTCAAGGCCTATCTCTAGATACACGTTCACATAAAACAAAAATGTTGTCGAGTTATCCCGTTGGCCAAAAACTAAAGAACTCGAAGAGCATCTAATCCTTTTCTCCTCTCTGGGTGCACCTCAAACTGGACCTACCTGCATGAATGAGATTACCAGACCTATGTGAAATAGGTTCTATTGGCTTTCACTCTAAGGTGGAGTGCATGGGCCTCTACTCTAATAGAGAGGTAGGCACCCAATCAATAGCAAGATAGTTTAAATAGGACTTCATAGAGAGATAGTTTCTGTTTTCATATTTCATATTAAAAAGGAATGGAGACTATATATTAAGTAGCTTTCAGCTAAAGTGCATCTTCTCTAGCTATTAGAAGTAGTTACAACGATAATCAGTGAAATCATGACAATTATTCTTCTTTCTTTTCTCTGCACAATAATATCTCTAGTTGGGCTCTCTTCCATTATGAAGATCGTTGTAAAAGTAATTGGAAGCTTTCAAAAAAAGTTTGTCACTACCTCCTCTCATTGCAAGTCACAAAAGGTACGACCAGTCTCACTACAACTAGTTCAGACCAGTCTCACTACAACGAGTTCAGTTAGACCAGTCTAACTACAAAGAGTTGAAGTCCCTAGCTTTCAGGATAAAGGGGTACATGCCTGCGTCATAACCTTATAACCTTGCTTGCTTCGGGTGCTCTTTGATTGACTCAATTACCAGATTTATCCAACTGTGATATTTATTTATAGGATTTAGTCACGGGTAGCGTTAGCACTTTATAAATCAATGAAACACTTCGGGACTTATAATGTCTCTTTCTCTTTAGTTGTCTTGAATGGAGATTCATTAGTGATGAGCTTCATCGTATCCCTTTTTTCCCCTTTTTTTTCCAACAGCTCTATCTCGGGGGGCTTGGGAAGAAATCCTTCCATTTCAATGACTGGATTGAAAATTTGCAGGTCAGAGGGATCCTCTATATGGGATATGGAGCAAAGAAGAACATAGAATATATTTTATGAACGATAGGTCATGCTTCAAGTAAGTATGGGATATGGGGCAAAGAAGAACAAATAATACCTTTTCTGAACAAGACGGGAGGTCATGGTCATGATTGTGATGAATATAGTACAAAAAAATTCCTTGCACCAAAGAGGAAGTCTGAGAATCTGGTGAAGCAACAGAGGCATAGTGTCAATAAGATTTAATACAAGAGATAATGTTTTGGGAATCTGGTGAAGCAAAAGAGGCATAATGTCAATAAGATTTAATACAAGAGATACTATAGCATTGCAACCCGAGTCTTCACAGATTTGATGTGATTGACACAAGGCTTCAAGGAACTGCTTCTCATGTTGCTACTGCTACTGCTACTTGTTCAACATTGAAGGTAGCTAAACCATATCTTAGGCAAAGGAATTGTAACATCCCACTCTTGCGCACATTGAGAAAACTTATTCTTTGAGGATACTTGAGGCGATACTCAACTCTTAGAAGAAACGGTTGAGCTTGGTCAATGATGAGGGACATAGATGCGTGATTGTAGGTCGAAACTAGGGAGTTTCTCTGAGGTTCATCTCTTCCCTGCAGCTACGAAAGAACATGCGCAAGGGATGTAAGCTTTATGTGATCCTTGCGTTAAACGAGAAGGGAGTAGTAGAAGGTCTAGAACACCTTCCGGTGGTGAGAGAGTTTGCGTATGTATTCCTTGAGGAGTTACCTGGGATGCCTCCAGAGAGGGAATTGGAATTTACCATAGACCTAAAACCGAGGATTGAACCGATTGCACGAACTCCTTATTGGATGTCGACCCTAGAGTTACAGGAGTTGAAAATGAAATTGAAGGAGTTGCTGGACCTAGGAATTATACGTCCGAGTGTGTCACCGTGGGGTGTGCCTGTTATCTTCATACAGAAGAAGGATGGGTCATGGAGACTTTGCATTGACTATCATCAATTGAACAAGGAAATGATCAGGAATCAATATCTGTTGCCAAGTAATGATGATCTGTTTGATCAGATGAAAGTCGCGATGGTGTTTTCAAAGATAGACTTGAGATCAGAGTATCACCAGTTACGGATCAAGGAGGACAACATCCCTAAGACAATCTTTAAGACGAGGTTTGGACATTATGAGTTTACTGTTTTACCATTTGGACTGATGAACGCCCCAGGGGTATTTATGAGTTTGATGAACGGGGTGTTCTGTGAATACTTGGACAAATTTGTCCAAGTATTCATTGACGATATTTTGATTTACTCTCGGACGATGGAGGAGCATGAAGAGAACTTGCGCTTGGTACTAAAGTGTCTACGAGAGAACAAATTGTATGGGAAGTTGTCCAAATGCTCATTTTATCAATAGAAGGTTCATTACTTAGGGCATGTCATCTCCGATGAAGGTATCGTTGTGGATCCAACAAAGGTCGAGGCTATTATGGAATGGCCTGCACTGACGAATGTCCCGAAAGTGCGTAGCTTCATGGGTTTAGCGGGATACTATCGATGGTTCGTCAAGGGTTTTTTGGAGATAGCAAATCTGATTACAGAATTGCAGAAGAAGAACAAGAAGTTTGTTTGGACTGAGAAATGCATGGAAGCATTTTAGAGGCTCAATGAGTTGTTGACAACAACATCGATACTAAAGGTCCTTGACATGGACGCAGACTTCCTGGTATGCACTAACTCATCCAAGGAAGGCTTAGGCGGAGTCTTGATGCAAGATGATCGAGTGATCGCTTACATCTTGATAAAGTTGACACGACATGAGGAGAACTATGCAACACACGATTTGGAGTTGTTAGCCATTGTTTATGCCTTGAGAGTTTGGAGACACTACCTTATTGGACGAAAATTTGAACTAAAAATGGACCACTTTGGACTATAACACATCTTTACGCAAAGTGACTTGAACGAGTGACAACGACGTTGGTCAAAATTGCTTAACGAGTACGATTTCGAGATTACTTACATCAAATGAATAGTGAACAGAGTGGTGGATGCGTTGAGTCGGAGACCACACATCTTTTCGATGATGCCTCTTCAGACAAATCTACATGAAAAGATTCTAACTTTACAACACAACGATGACTAGTACAAAGACGTCAAGGATTTTATCGGACAAAACACAATGATGGTACCAAAATTTGAAAGTTTTACTATGGAAAATGATGGATTATTGATATTTAAAAGTCGAATTTACGTACTGCCCAACGACGAGTTGAGGAGTTTGATCCTAAACGAGGCTCACAAAGCAGTGTACATGGCTCACCCAGGAGTCACGAAGATGAGGGAAGACCTTAAACCCTTATTCTTCTGGAAAGGAATGAAGGCAAACATACTCAACTACGTGGCAAGATGTTTAGAATGTCAGCAGGTGAAGGCTGAACATAGACATATAACAAGACTACTACAACCACATGCCATTTCAGAATCGAAATGGGAGGTCATTTCGATGGATTTCATTGTTGAATTTCCACTGATGGGAAGGAGACACGACTCGATTTTTGTGGTATTCAACACTCTGACGAAGAGTGATCATTTTATTCCTGTGCGTACGACGTATCAGGCACCTGACATAGATAGAGTTTTCATCAGTGATATTGTGATGCTGCATGGCGTGCCTAAGATGATTATATCAGATTGAGGATCGATGTTTACTGGATGATTTTGGACTAGTTTCCAAGAGGCCTTGGGAACCAAATTAATTTTAGTACCGCGTATCACCCGGAGACAAACGGGCAGACTGAACGAACAAACCAAATCTTGGAGGATATATTGAGCATGTACGTTATGGACCAACATAAGCGTTGGGAAGAATTATTGTCACTGGTAGAATTTGCATATAACAACAATTATCAAAGCACCATTAAGATGGCGCCTTTCGAGTTTCTTTATGGGCGACCCTATTGGACGCCTTTGAGTTGGGATCGGCTTGAGGATAGGGTCCTGGTGGGACCGGAAGCGATCCAAGAAATGAAATATCAAATCCAAACAATAAGAGAAAGGGTCAAGGAAGCACAGGATCAACATAAGAGTTATGTCGATGCGCATTGTGTCGATTGTAGTTATGAAGTTAGCAATAGAGTCTTCTTGCAGGTGAAACCGCATAAGAGTTCGATCAAGTTTGGAAAGGGTGATAAACTCTCTCCTAGGTTCGTGGGACCTTTCAAGATTGTGGAATGGAAGGGGCCTATGGCCTATCGACTAGCCTTTCCTAATTCTTTGAGGCATATGCATGATGCTTTTCATGTATCTATTTTGAGACATTATGTTAGTGATACTACACATGTTATTCACTTGAGTACCTTGCAGGTATCTAATGAGGGTGTGCTCACAACATAGCCAATCCGCATTCTAGACCATCGCATTCGACAACTACGACGTCAAACAATATATTAGGTCAAGGTCCAGTGGGACAACTATAGTCCACACTCGGCGACCTGGGAGGACGCATACGATATGCGTTAGCAATTTCCATTTTTGTTTGATAGATAGACTTATGATACTGTGATACGCTTTATTTTGGCACTTATAAACTGTGAAACTTCGAGATGAAGTTTAAAACAAGAGGGGGTGTATGTAACATCCTGCTCTTGTGCGCACTGAGCGAACTTATTATTTGAGGACACTTGCGTGCAAGTGATCCGGGTTATTATACTATTGGTTGTTTTGATTATGATTATGAGATATTGTGGATTTGATGATATGTTATTTTGTTGGATTTACATACACAGGTGCTATTGACTGGGTTCTCCTGAGTGTGCAGGACTTTGGACATTGAGGATGCAGAGGCATCGATGAAACCCCTTGGACTCCGGATCAAGTCAGGGAGTGGATTGTTAGGGTTTGAATGTTGTTGATGTGACATATGTACATATGATTAGATGTTATGATGATTGATTATTATTCCTGACATGATTCGTTGATAGATGCAGGTTGACAATATCTTGCCGACCATAATCACATTTGGAGTAGAGGGGTCACGCATGACAACCAGAGACATTGAGGGAGAGGTGTGGCAACATCCCTGCCACAACCTACTAGCACTCTCGTCGTGGCTCGAACTGTAGGTTAATGATTACCTAGTTCGAGAAGACCCACCATGCCGTGAGGGTAGACTATGACAGTCGCTCATGATGTTTCTAAGGGGTGAACAATAAAGCATGGTTGTTATTCCTTAGAGGCCCTTAGTCTCCCACAAGATCACCTAGTGGAGTATTGACTCCAGGGGTTTGACGTCTACCAAATTCAGTCAAGAGGCAAGTGGCACCCTTGGAGCACGTAGTGCGTCTTGAAGGGCATGCCGCGCAAATAAAATAGAAAGAGGCGAGTGACACCCTTGGAACACATAGTGTGTCTTGAAGGGCACGTCGCACAAAGAAAACAGAAAGAGGCGAGTGGCACCCTTGGAGCACATAGTGCGTCTTGAAGGGAACACCGCACAAAGAAAATGAAAAGAGGAAAGTGACGCCCTTGGAGCACGTAGTGCGTCCTGAAGGGCACGTCGTGATTTTCACTAATAAGTTAATAAACCTAGTTCCTAGAAAACTATGCCTCCTTAGGATCTGGTAGGATTTAAAATAGATGGTGGTATGAGTAAAAAATTAATAACTAAAAGTTCCGTTAAAAATTTTCGCCTAGCCTAGTGAAAATTAAAACCTAGGTCTAAGTAGAACACGTGGTCAAAAAAAATAACATGTAACAAGAAGGGGAGTAAGAAATTCAAACTTATTTATTAAAGTCAAAATTATAATGGAGGATTAAATTTATTAAAAGGGAAAATGGTTGTTTTATCTACACTTGCTAAATTGATTTTTAGTTAAAAAGGAAAAAGGGGGAAACTTAAAAGAAAACGGAAACTTAAAGAAAAAGAGAAACTTAAAGAAAAAGTTGAATGTCTAACTTAGTAAGGAATCTATCATTTGGAACTTTCTATTTATGAACTCAACTAGGAATTAAGTAAGGCGTAAGTCATTTAAGAATTGTAAGGGAATAATGGGACACTGAGGAGCGTTTTTAGGAACGCTTTTAGGTGGGTGACAGAAATAAACAAATTTAATTAATTAATAAAATTGATTTTTCCGATGCAACTAGGGGATTGGACGACATGTGTACGAGGGAGGTTTTTCCTAATTAAATAAATAAAAGAGGAATTTAATGGGAATTTTGGGAAACAAATTACTTGAAAAATCTATGAAAAGGCTGGCGAAGAAGGAGTATGGATCATCATTTGGCTTGCGTAACATTACGCTGCTGAAATTTTATCTTGACTGAAATTTCTCTTGTGGGAGTTGGGATACCCAGCTTGGGTAACGAGTGGTAGCTCAACCTTGTGAGGTGAGTTGGGTACTAGCATTCTCTGGTATTATCTGTTTGGCCCCTTTGTGGCTCAGGGGGCTCATGGGGAAGAAGAGTACCCCTAGCGTTGGCTGGGAGGTACCGGTGAGGTCACATCGGTTGGCAAGCGAGAGCTGGATGGAGCGTGTAGGGGACAACAACTTCAGAGCATTCTCATTTGGATAAGGTACGCTTGTTAAAGTTGTTACTTGTAATGAAATTTAAATTACACTTGTTTACTTTACTGCACCTGGATGAAGATTTCATTTCCATGAGATTTCCTTGCACATGTGTTTCTACGGTAATTATAATCCCCTTGTTGCTTGATTCATTCAGTATGAACCCTTGCTATCCACAGTATCCTTTATTTCTGAGTCATTGTCTATTGCGCGTAGCTAAGAATGAGCCCCGGATTAAAAACCTTGCCTGGCTCTTGTATCTCCTGTTTGCGTTTTCTTTACTCCTTGATTGCACTTTTATTTCATTACTTGCTTCTCCACAAAGAAGATCTGGATGCAGATTTGTGTTTTTATCCTCTATTCCGTGATCCTTTAAGTTATTAGTCTATGCCTGAGCAGTTGGCCAGGAGCCGAATCGTTTGTCTTCACTCCAGTGTTTAAGACTTAGATTCAAATTCCCTGCTTTCCTATGCATGGATAATAACTATAGGATCATTCCCTTCCCAACAAGGAATTCTCTCCTGGGCATTTATTCTCTCTAGTCCACCATCATTTGTTTCTCTGTGTTTGATTCTCAGAGTTGCATTGATTCTCTGCGTTAATTCTCATAGTTGTTGGTTCTCTACGTTTGATGCTCTGCATTTATTGTTTACCATACTCTGTGAATATTTGTGGTTGATAGCCCAATGAATTCATGCTAGGCGCATCAAAACCACCCTTCAAAGCTCAGAGTTATTGCTCTCTGCGTTTTTTTCCAGCGAATAACATTAATAATCCATGCATTTTTCTCCACGATTGTGCAGGTCTCTCTGTGTTTTTTTTCCCGCGAATAGCATTAATAATCTACGCATTTTTCTCCACGATTTGTGCAGGTCTCTTTGCATTTTTTTGATTGATTAAACTATGCATTTTTGATTGATTAAACCCCCATTAAACTTTGCATTTTTGGTTGATTAAACCCCAATTAAAATCTTTGTTTTTGATTGATTAAACTCTGCGTCTTTGATTGATTAAAATCTGATTATACTCTGCGTTTTTTATTGATTAAGCTCTAATTAAACTCTGTGTTTTTTTTAATGATGATTTCCAATGTTTGGAATGGTAAATCTCTGCGTTTTTTTATATAATTCCCAGCGTTTTCGAATGGTAAAATCTTTGCGTTTGTTTTTATAATAAAACACAATGAATCTATACATATGTCTGACAATGGATTTTTATGCTCTATATATATGCTCTAAACACAACAAATCTAGATAGCAAATTTGCCAGGCAGAGATGTAATTTTCATCGAGTTTTAAATTCCCTTTTAAAGGTAACAACACAACGAATTCGCCTGGCAAAGATGAAATTTTTATAGAGTTTTAAATTCTCTTTTTAAATGTAATTAGACAACGAATTACTTGGTGATTTGCCTAGCACAGGTAGCGCCCCTGGGCATTTTTCTTGGTGTTTTACACAACGATTTTCACCCGGTTTTTACACAACGATTTTCACCCAGTTTTTACACAACATTCTGGTTATGGATTTTATTGTTCCTTAATTATGGATCTTTGTTGTTATTTACACAACGAATTATATTTGTTTCAGTTTTAAAGGACATCGAATTATATTTGTTCCAGTTTTAAAAGACAACGAATTATATTGTTTAAAAGACAACGATATATTTGTTCCAGTTTTAAAAGACAACGAATTATATTGTTTAAAAGACAACGATATATTTGTTCCAATTTTAAAAGACAACGAATTATATTGTTTAAAAGACAATGATATATTTGTTTCAGTTTTAAAAGATAGTGAATTCAGTTTTAAAAGACCTGTTTCATAGATAGATTTATTAAGTGAATGTTTTGACTAAATTGAGCAAATATATTTATTGATTGAAACTGAAAATTCTTTTATCAATTGGTATAAATCATGGATGAAAAAAAAACTCCCGGAGACAATTGGCCCCCTCTTATGTATAGAAAAATTGGAGGGAAAATAGTTCGTAACCCATTCTTTGGCTAACATTACAGTTCTTATAAGAATCACCTTTTACTTTAAATCAACAAGCTAAATAGATGTACAGGATTTGTCTGGTTATAATGGATTCATCCTTAGGAAAATACTTATCTGATATTTGGAATTGGAAAATAGTTACAATGAACTATTTGTTTTGAATATAATTATTTTTAATGTGTACAGATTGATGTAGTCAAGCGTCACCATGGAATAACTAGTACATATAAGAGAATATACTTCTTACTATGTGAACATGGTGTAATTCATCTTTACATTCCTCACTACACTAGGATTAGTATTGATTATGTTAAGTGCATATTTTAGTTCACTTTTTAATGCAAAATTTTTTTTTTAGTTATTCCATAAATGGTAAGGAAGGATCAGTTTAAGGAATGTACGACTTATGTGGATTAAGAAAATTAATGTGAGGTATGATTGATTAAAGATTAGATTCCTTTGCGCCATTAACAATGTTGATGTAGGATTGATTTGGAATTTAAGGTGATGTATGATTGTTATAGTACTAATATTTCCCTTGCGTCTTGTTGACTTGTCGATTGGGTGCTTGGGTATAGTCTTCATGTGTTTTTCTTTTTCTGACAGTTAATTCGGTCTCCTAGTGCGTTGGATTTTTCTTGGGTTATTGGTCTAAATATGTTATGTTGCGCCTTGGTTACTGTCAGGCCTACCGCCTTGTGACGACATGATTCTTGATGAGGGGATCATTGGGCGCCCCGATTGATAGAAGCGAATGATAACCTAGCTAGAGTCACGTGCTTCCTAATGTGGGCGTAATGTTCGTTGTAATTGATGTTGGTACTTGTGCTATAAATTTTGTTTGTGTTTGTTCCTCGCTCGCCGTGAAGGTTCAAGTTACCTATGTCATTTGATGCTGGTTGCGTCTGGTTGATCTTGATGTTGTCCCATAGCTTAGTCGTTTTATTTGTCCAATCGATTTCGCTTGTTTTGTCCAGTTGCATGATGTTCCAGTATGATGGGTCGTTGTTGTTTGTTGCCTGATTTGTGGGCATTGTGTTCATCGTCAAGTTGTGGTGATTAATTGTTGTCTTTGTTTCCTTCCTGCTTAAGAAAAAAAAATTGCTTTTGCATTGCATCACATGTAGTCGTAGCGACTTGGGGTCGTTACAGGAATAGAGCTACAACGATCATCTACACAAATTGTTCAATTGCAAGGAAAAAATAAAAAAAATCAAGGTATGGACATATTATACTTAAATATATAACTTTGTATAACTTTGATGTCTTCTTGAACAAACTTGAACACTTTTTGAACATTTCTAAACAAAAATGAACAATTTGGGGAAGTGAAAACAATAACTGAAGCAACAAAATCAATGATATTCAAAGCCATTTCTTGAATATCTTCACAAAATTTTTGTACTTATTTGTTTCATTCTAATGAATAAAATTGATACTCATTGTGTATCTAGACCAGAAGTAGTGGAAAATGCATATGGATAAGATTCTAGCTACACCAAGCAATAACAACCAAGAAACATAATCGAGTCTCAATATCCAACAATAACAATGAAGCAACAACAACGAGTCACCATCTCTAGTTGTTTCTCTATTATTTTTCAGAGCTCTATTGTATAGATAGTTATCAGCTTGTACAACCAACAAAGCAACAACAGAGAGTCACCATCTCCAGTTATTGAGCTATGAGTTTTTAGAGGTCTAATGTATAAATAGTTATTATCTTGTACAACCAAAGAAAATGCAGGAAGAAATAGGAGGTGTTGGTTCAGTTAGCTTTGTCTTCATAGATAGACTAGGTGCTTTTCTAAAGAATATAGAACCGAACCAACACGTTTACATGCTGGTGGCAGAGTTTGCATGCTTGTGTAGGTGGCAGAGTTTGCATGCTTGTGTACGTGGCAGTTGAGAAAATGCACTATGAGATATGGTTTATGGGTTTATGCATGGAACAAGCATTTAAACATTTAATGTCAATAAGTAATGCTAGATTCATTTCTAGCATCACTTCATTTGGGAAAAATTAATACCTAAATATGTCCTTTAAAGTAAGGAATCCATGGACAATGCAGGGTTGTGCCTCAGGAAGAGGCCAAATAAGGCCTGAAACTTCAAACCTACATTAAAAAATAAAATGAGAGTGTGAAAAATGTATAAGTTCACCAAAACTTAGCTTTAAAACAATCTAAGCTCATCAGTTTCCGTGCCAAACTAATATCATTAGAAAATATGATTACTATAGTCCCTACAACCTGAAGGGCAGGGACTAATAAGACCACATTATCTCACTACAAGAAAGCAAACTTTGAAATGTTTCCCATATTTAAGCAAACTTGACAATTTTTTACAATGTAAACATTCGACGAAACATTGTTTGAATTATTTATATATAAGATCTTTGTAAGTTGTGTTCATGAGAACCATTCCCTCTATGGAAAGACATTTTATGAAACATTAAATTGTTTGAGTTATTTATATGAAATATCTTCCTAAATTGTTTGAGTTATTTATATGAAATATCTTCCTAAATTGTGTGTATAAGAACCATTTTCTCTTTTGTGAAAAATAAATAAAATTTTATAGAATATTCATACATTCATTGTAAAACAAATATAAATCTTATAAAATACTCATATATTCATTGTAAAAAATAAATAAAATCTTTTCATTTAGGTTTCTGTGGTGAGAAAATTGTTCAGAGATTGTCGGAAGAACCAYAGTATTAAAGACATCATGTCGTCGACGTTTCGGATCCATAACAGGATCCATCATCAGGACAAAAAAGTCTGAGAAAAATAGTAAGAGAAGAGCCTTTCTTAAATAGTAATGAGGCGGGTGAAAAAACCTACGGTTCGCTGAGTGAAACCCTCGTTTTTAGGAGAAATTTAGGGTTGACCAGAGGTTTAGTAAAAATATGTTGAATAAGGGCTAAGTTAAGATTAATTTAATGAGGAAACCCTAGTATTGAGGAAGTTCATATAATAATAGTTTTGTCAATATTAAAGTTAAGTTAATTATAGGTTAAAATAATTAGGTAAACCCTAGGTTTAAGGAAGTTAGTGTTATTAATATTCATCTTAAGTTAGTTTGACTAATTAAAGCTAAATTTAAGTTCAAATTATTGATAATAAATTAATTTAGGGTCAAAAAGGGGGCTAAATCTATGGTATATGG
>ML780533.1:228690-276097 GCA_009831015.1 Picea engelmannii | reverse complement strand
TGAAGTAGTCCAACCACCATTGTAAGCCCGGGTTCCATGTCCAAGTGCTCATGTGAACTCCCCGTGGAAGATTTTGGAACCCAATAACCAACTCCAAATGATGCTCCAAAGATTGACACCTATCATGTGGATCCAAATAAGAATATCCATCCACATAGTGGAAAAGGTTCGTAGCAGAATCTGAAAGGAATAATACCACTGTAGAATATGCAGACTGAATGCTGGTAACTAGCTCCTGATGTGAGACATTGATGTTCTCTATAGAAGGTGGAGTAGAGTCATCAAATAAAATATAGAAGTGGTTGTTGTCCCATAAATGACAACTATCTATATACCAATCATCACAATTGTCCTCAAAATCATACCAAGCATATATTTCTTGATTATATTCATCCCTGATGTCTGCCATAAGAAATCTCTCATGCATGCTATCCAATGAACTACAAAAACTATTATTGAGGCCATCTGCAAGGTCATGAAATTTGTCATGCAATGTGTCATACAATTGAGATTTGAATGTTTCAAGAATTTCTTTGAGGTTTTGAGAAGAAATAGTCATATGAGCACCCTATGAACCCTTCGGTCCTGCAACCGTCACGAAAAATCCAAAAAAATAGAACAATAAGTTACAACAGAAAATCACGGTTTTTTTTTCTTCTGAAAAAACCCTAAAAAACTGTTGAAGTTAAAATGCTCATAACTTCACTTCTCATACTCTGTTTCGGCTGATTTGTTTTTTGAAATTGGGTGAGAATTTGAGAGGAACTCAGATCTGTAATTTATTTGAGCAAATTCGGCCTCAAGATGCTACAAAAATAAAAATGTTCTCGCCGCCGTTCGTGGAAAAAATCATGAAAATTTGCAGATTTTAAAACTTCAATATCTTGACTTCCCGGACTCTGTTTCGGACAATTTTTTTTTGAACTTGGGTGTTTTTCTGAGAGGAACTCAGATATACAACCCTTTTCTGCAAATTTTTCACATAAATATACCAAAAAGTTTGAGAATGTCGCGACCCTCTTTTTTCTTCTCCGAAAAAAAATATGCAAAAATAAAAATTATTTGCCCACAACTCCGGCCAAGGAAAGTGCTCTGATACCACTTGTTAAGATCCAAAGACTGAATAGAAAAGCACCACAACATATATACAAGAACAATATGCGAAACCACACTTTATTATATCAAAACCCTTGAGGTAGGACAACACCATACAATGGATCCTATTATGGAAGGGATCCTCTCCTATTCACTTGCCTCTTCGAGGGAGCATCCTCCAATTGAGCTACCGCTCCAAATACAATACTTCTCTTCATGTATCATTACATTGCTTGAACCCCTTTATATAGTGCTACCATCACCTAAGAACATTCTAGAGGAGGAATCTTCTAGAAGTAGAACCTTCTAAGAAGTTCTCTTATATTTATTATATCTAACTACCATAGTGGGCCTTATTTAATAATATAGTGGACCTAGTCCGCCTTACATTGAATGACCTCCACTATTATCACTATGGGCTCTCTGCCCCCCCCCCCCCACTACCTCTCTAGCTACCTTACAAACATAGAAGAAAATGTAGGTCTGGAGCTTTAACCTCTGGTTCCTCTGCTGCTCACCCTCAAGTGGATGAGTTGACAAAGATGGTAAAATCACTTTCTACAGAAATGGAGAAATTGAAATTTGAGGGAAAGCAGAGCTATAGGAACACCGAGACCATTGATAACATGGGTAATTTTAGAAGACCAAATAATTCCCCTCAGATCACCCAAAGAGATCACATAAATAAGGATAGGGACGATAAAAAAATCCATGCCCCTCTCCAAAATAACTTGGTTGCTGATTAAGGAGAGGAACAAGAAACTAACCCCGAAATCCATTGTCTTGGTGATACCTCTTCATCTCCTCATTTAACCCAATCTGCATATGAAGAGTCTCTTATGGATATCCAACTAAATGAGCCGAGCAAAGGGGAAAGGACCAATGTCAATCCAAATAGATACAACCTCAGGTCCAAGAATAAGGAGGGAAATCCTAACACTCCTGATCATCCTACTAGAGCAGAGAAGCCTACTAAGAGTGTAATAGCTAGAAACAAAGAAAGAGAGGCACAAAGCCCCCATGCAGTGGCTAAGATCCCTATCCTAGAAGTGAAGGAGATTCTGAAGCCTCCCTCCTCTTTTAGCTTTGAGAATGAGATTCAAAACATTAAATTCCATTACCTTTTTTAGATCTAGTTAAGAATGAGGATTTCAAAAGGTACCTCTTCAAAGTGTTGCAGCCTAAACCTTCATCTCATCCCACAGACTCAGTCAATGTCCAAGACGAAAAACCAGTTGTCATACCTCATTAAACATTCATGATAAGGTGTTTCACAACTGCTTGATGGATTCATGGGTATATCACAATCTCATGCCGAAGACTGCCATGGATGAGCTTGGGTTGGAAGTTACAAAAACCTACCATGACCTGTATTCATTTGATTCCAGGAAGGTGAAGTGACTTGGGGTTATCAAAGCCCTGTTTGTTTCCTTATTCCAGTTGCCAATGAAAAGTGTGATCATGGATATTGTGGTGGCTGATGTCCCCCCTAAGTTTGGAATTCTCTTGTCTAGATCTTGGATCAAAATATTAGGGGGAAATTTACAAATGGACCTTTCACATGCCACCATTCCTATGTTTGGGGGAGAACATAAAAGGCTTTATAGGGAAGAACAACTTCCTTACATTATCAGTGATGAAGCAAACCCTACCAACCACCCCATTTTTGTAGTTGATACTGATTTGGGAACCAGTATGTTACAACTCACTGATGCTCCTCAAACACCTATTGAAATCAGAAATCAACCCATCACTTCTTGTGAAGACCCTCCTCCCATTACCTCTGTTTGGATTTTTTTTTTGATGGAGCCTTTTCTAGGGTAAGTGTTGGTGCCGGGGTATTTTTAATTTCCCCTGCCCAAGAGACCATATCTATGTCTTACAAGATTGAATTTGAAGCAACAAAGAATGTGGCAGAATATGAGGATCTTGTTTTGGGTTTGAGAGCTGTGAAAGACATGAAGATTGAGGAGCTAGCAGTATTTGGAGATGCTAAGTTGATTGTTCATCAATTCAGAAATCGGTATCAGGCTAAGCACCCCAGGTTAAGGGCCTACAAAAATGAAGTCTGGGATCTTGTTGACAGTTTCTTCTTGGATTTTAATATCTCATTTGTTCCAAGAGAGGAGAACATTGTAGCCGATTCCTTGGCTATTTTAGCAAGTAAGTTCATGGTTCCTTTGCCCCCCAAACTCAAGTATGATGTGGAAGTAAAGTATAGACCCTCTATACCCGACAATGTCAATCATTGGAAGGTTTTTGAGGATGATCTTGAGATAAAAATATTTCTTGAGATGGTGGATTAATTTTCTGATTTGCATATTGATCAGGATCATGATACTGAAGAAAACCCCCATGCTGATATTTTTCTAAATAAAATTGTTGACCATCATATGTTTAGTTTCCAAGTAACCATATTCCAAAGGGACTTGTCCCCTTGGAGAATTGTTTTGACATAAATGATGTTGTTGTAAAGGTTAAAAGTTAAATTGAAGATGCTGATGTGACTGGATGCAATTTAGGAATAGAAGAGGATCCCAAATATGTCAAAGTTTCTAGCAGTTTGTCAAAGGAGAAAAGGGCTGAGTATGTCAAGCTTTTGAAGGAGTTTTCTGATGTGTTTTCCTGGAAATATCAATATTTGAGAACATATGACGCCATCATCATTGAGCATAAGATCCCTTTGAAAGAAGAGGCCAAACCTTTTAGGGAGAAACTCAAGCAGATAAATCCCATGCTGCTGCCTATTGTGGAAAAGGAAGTGAAAAAGATGTTGGATGCCGAGATCATCATCCCTTTAAGATATTCAGAATGGGTGGCTAACTTGGTGCCTGTGAGGAAGAAAAATGGGGAAATTGGATTGTGTGTTGATTTCAGAAATTTGAACAGAAGCTCTAAAAAGGATAACTACCTCTTGCCAAATATGGAGCACATTTTGCAGAGAGCGAACGGTTCATCTAGGATGTCCAAGATTGATGGCTTTTCTGGCTACAATCAGATCTATGTCCTGCTTGAAGATAGAGAAAATACAACCTTCACCACTTCGTGGGGTACATTCATGGATGCAAAAATTCCCTTTGGATTTATGAATGCATGAGCAACCTTCTAGCGAGCCATGGACATTGCCTTTGTTGGGGAAAAAGATAAATTTGTATTCATCTATTTGGATGACATTACATTATTCTCAAGGTTTGATAAAGAGCATTGTCATCATCTAAAGAAAGTCTTCCTGAAGTGCATAAGGTTTGGACTCTCCCTCAATCCTAATAAATCTGTGTTTGATATGGAAGAGGGTAAATTATTGGGGCATATTGTATCAACATAAGGAGTAAGAATTGATCCAAGCAGAGTAGAGGCCATCCAGGCCTTATCTTTTCCCAAATCTAAGAAAGAAGTTCAGTCTTTCTTGGGTAAAATGAATTTTTTGAGAAGATTAATTTCTAATTTTACTGAGTTGGTTAAGCACATTACAACCATGCTTAGAAAAGGGAACGAGGTAAAATGAATTTCTGAAGCTCGATATTCTTTTGACCAAATAAAAAAGGCTTTGACTGAAGCAACTGTGCTCATCAACCCTGACTATTCTAAGGAATTTCTGATATTTTCCTTTGCCTCTTTTGACACATTGGCTGTTGTTTTGCTACAGAAAAATATAGAGGGGTTAGAGAAACCTATTTCCTTTTTAGCAGAGCGTTGAGGGATGCAGAAATAAGATATGATAGCATGGAAAATCAGGCTTATGCTTTGGTCAAAACCCTCAAGGATTTCATAGTATATGTTCTGCATTCAAAGATTGTTGCATACGTCCCTTCAGCCTCAGTGAAAGACATATTGATCCAGCCTGACATAGATGGGAAGAGAAACAAATGGATTGCCAAAATTTTGGAATTTACCTTGAAATAAAATCCACAAAATTGGTGAAAGGCCAAGGTTTATCCAGGTTACTGGATGAATCGAATTGCAAGGCATTGGGGGTTAATTTCATGAATGTAAACTCGGAAAATCAACAAGCTGAGATTGCCGATACAGACTCTCACATCAGCCCCAACTTGGCAGAATGCACCTGGTATAAAGACATCATATATTTTCTGTAGAAGTTGCGACCTCCTGATGGTTTGGATAAGAACAAGGTGAGATATTTGAAACTCAAAGCATTCAAATATTTCCTCACCGATCAAGTTTTGTATTAGAAATATCCTCTGGGAGTTCTATTGAGATGTCTAGACCCATAGGAGGCCCAAAAGGGCATGGCTGATTTTCACGACATCTTGTGTGGGGGGCATCATTTTTGGAGGACCACGACCTATAAAATCCCCAGAGTTGGGTATTTCTGGCCCAACCTTTTTACTGATGCTTGTGCAAATATTAGGGCTTGTGTCAAATGCCAAAAGTTTTCTGGAAAACAACAACTCAAATCTTTGCCTTTAAAACCTGTGGTGGTTTCTGGACCTTTTCAACAGTGGAGTCTTGACTTCATTGGAGAAATCCACCCAGCCTCAAGTGGACAACACAGGTGGATTTTGACTGCCACTGATTATTTCACCAAGTGGATAGAATCCATTCCTACAAGGAGTGCCTCCCACAAGGTAATCATTAGCTTCCTTGAAGATATCATGTCCAGATTTGGTTGTCCTAGCAGGATTGTTACTGACAATGCTGCCTCCTTGAAAGCTGAACCATTAATCAAGTTTTGTGAACAATATGGAATTACATTAATCCATTCCGCTCCTTACTACCCCCAAGGAAATGGTTTGGCAGAGTCCTCTAACAAGAGCCTCATAAATATCATCAAGAAATTGTTAGAAGACAACAAGAAAGCATGGGACTCAAAGCTGAAATTTTCCTTATGGGCTGATAGAGTTACAACAAAGAGGTCACTTGGTGTTTCCCCTTTTCAGCTTGTGTATGGGGTTGAGGCTATCTTTCCTACTCAACGTTCCTTTCCTGTGGCAAATTCCCCCAGGACTACCAAGAAGAACTTGATGATATGGTCAGGAGGATACAACAATTGGTAGAAGTACAACAAACCATGGAGCAATTGTTTGATAAAGCGCAGGATCATCAGAAGAAAATAAAACGAGCCTTTGACAAGAGGGAAAGCAAGGAACATTTTTAGCTGGGGGATCTGGTGCTTAAGTGGGATTCCCCCAAGCAAGACAAAGGAAAACATGGTAAAATCAAAGACTTATGGATTGGTCCTTTCAAGATTTATGAAGTATTTTCAAATAGCACTTATAAATTGCAGAACTTGGAGGATTCCGAAGTTTTTGGTGGCCCTATCAATGGGCACTTTCTGAAAAAGTATTTTGTTTAAGCCGTGTTCGACGTTCCACCATTGTAATTACCACTTCCTTTTTATTTCTATTTTAAATAAGAGACTCCATAACCCAAACGCTAAGGCACGAAAACTGTGCGTTCTTGGCAACTCATAGGGATCATGCCATCCCCTGTGGAGCCAATGTTATCACATGAAGTTGTCAAGGGTCATATGTGTTGTTGTTAATACCTAAGTCTATACCCTTGCCTCATCTCTCTCTCTCTCTCTCTTCCACACCACCAAGTCCTATAATCTTCCCCTCTGACTGATAAGGTCATTTTCCTCCTTTTGTTGACAACCTGGTTTCCCTTGGTGTCTTGCCTGACCAAGTCCCAACCCTAAGCTTTGCTGCTTTTCTCGAAGAAGGATGAGCGCTCATCATTGTTTTGTATCGAATTATTGGTCATTTTGTTTCCTGAGCCCACAACAATTCATCCAAGTCCTTGTTTACACATGAAGCAACCATGATCATAAAACACATCACTCAAAGCAGTCTATTGCGGGCTCGAAGCAAGCAAACATGCAGGTTCAATTTTCAATGGTGGAGATCCCCGATGAAGTTCATATAAGCGACCCTCAGGCATTCAAAATTATAAAGTTGCGCAAGGTTTAGTGCTAGACAGAAGCCCTGGGGTTAAATATCAGGCGCCACACGTCCTTCTCTATTGGACGATCATGATTTACTTTGGGAATATGGATTTCGGGAGTTTTGACACTTCTCCTCTCGATTTTCTCCGAAATTCTTTTTCCGGAGTGCACAGATATTTTCCTCGCGTCTATGCCATCAATGACTAGGGTTTCAGCTTCGTATCTCTTTGGAACTCCAGAAAACTCTCAGTCAATGACTCCTCTATCCCCTCGCTTTCGAGTACACAAATATCTACCACATGCCTGTATCTAACGAACGATCATGATTTGCTTCTCCATTTCAGGTTTCAGGAGTTTTGGCTCCTCTCTTTTTGGTTTCCTCCAGAGAACATTCCCACATACTGCATGGATCTCTGTCGTGTGTCCCCCCAAATCTAGAATCTTAGATCTGCTCCAGAATCCGGAGCTTCAGCATTCTCGCTCCCTCCTTGTTTGAAAAATTCCAGAAATATTTTTGCTGTAGAGTTTCAGTTCTTTCGCCCCCTATCCATATAGCGCTGACACGTGGCACTCAGTTCAAGCACCTTTAGGAATATCATCCGCTTGTTTCCAAGTGACATGTATCACCCTCCTTTCCCCGACACATCAACACAGTGACGTCAAGTCACCATGTCAGCTCTGGGAGAGTGTCACTTCGGGAGTTTTCCATCCAGAGAAAACACAATCCTCTGAAGCCTGGAGCCCCAAAGTCCCAAAATATTTAAATAATAAAAATGGCCTAATCTAGGTTTAATTAGTGATAAGCACACGCTAATCACTTCACAAGTTTGGCACTCCGGTAGTTATATACACTTTTCATTCAAAATCTCCCGAACTCCGAAGTGCTGAAGATACTGACACCCATCAGTTCCGTCCTGTGGTGTCATCTGTTAGAGACACGTGGAATCCATCTAGCGCTGACACATGGCACTCATTTCAAGCATTTTTGGACATGTCTTCATCCTATTTTCAAGTGATACATGTCACCCCTCCATCCACGACATGTCAGCATAGCGACGTTAGGTCACCACGTCATCTACGGGAGATCATGCTTCGGGAAGTGTTCTTGTTCGAGCACTAAGATTAGCGCCATATCCATGCACGGTTTTAATGGATCCTAGAATTGGTGGACAGATGATATTTTGTGGTGACGCTAAATTTGGCAGGTGCGCCCAGACTGTTGATCACGACCAGATCAATGGCCACGTTTCATTTTGGGGACACAGCTTGCTCGAGCGTTAAAATCCTTGAGCGGTCCCGCAATTGAAACCGTGGTATAGAGAAAGTGCTATGTGGCGGGAGGTGGTGAATTGTGGGATAAAAAATGGTGTGCATCCAAACTGCCTTTGACGGCCCCACAATCACGTGCTTATATAGCATCAAATTCGAGAGCAACGTGTGGAAACCCCCTAGGCGTTAAGTCTCATCCCGATCCCGATGAGAAATCAATTAATAAAAGAAGGAATGATGGTTGAAACCTTGACTCACTCCATAAATAGAAGGCATGAAGGGCCTGGCCATGGAGATAGATCTATCAGCCCAAGGTACCACGATGGATGGTTTTTTCCTGCAAACCCATGTTGATCTAAGCTTGCGTATGACAGGAGGATACACGCACAGTCTGACAAAAAGCTGAACAGATGAAAAGCTTTGAAGGGGATGGCCAGATCATACTTCTGGAGGTTGTGGACCAATCTGAGTATAAATACATCAGTTCAAGATTTTGTTGTGGGGTCAAATGGTTGAGCAGATCTCCCTATTTTGTAATATTTGATAACATAGTTATTCTCTGGTTTTGTATGATATTTGAGACTTTCGCATTAATAGAAGTCCATTTCTTTCATCTCGTAGTATAAATTGTACTGAAACACTTGGGCATGGAGGATCTAGTCGAGGGTTATGGTTGTATTGTAATGTAGGTTTGATTACAATGCTGATATGACATGTTCCAGTACTTTCCCTTTGTTATCTTATTTTCCCTTATGCTGAAATGATCGTGCATGGAAGATCCATACGAGTTGTTATAGTTGTATGATAATTTAGGTTTGATTATTATGCTACTGTGACATATTTAAGTGTTTGAAACTTGAGTTCAAGAGTTCTCTTGAGCCTGATGTTTTCTTCACCAAGTTGCTTGAAGGTCGGATGCTCATGGCACACTTGTCCACCTCTCTCATTAAGTCTTTCTTCTGCTCACCCTTAAAATCAAACCACTGACTGAAGTAAATGAAGACCTCATTTCCCTATGCATTGCTTATCCAGTTTCTGTGTTAAATCATTCTTGTAATGATTTTTGTCCATTTTACCTCCACTCCTAAACCTACGTCCATAAACATTTGGTGGGTACTGGGCTTATCCTCTTGCAATATGAGGGTGACTCTTAGTGCTAACATGGGGCATAGATTTCCCATCAACTCTACAAATCCGTCAGTGGTGGTGTGATTTCTAGTGTGGATGCATATATAGATTTTAACCTTGTACAATATCTACTGCAAACTGATATTCAGTAAAAGAACATAAAATATACAATGGCAAATACAAACATTACACAGAGATTTTTCCCCTGGAAACCCAAAACGGGAAAACTAGCTTATTCTATATTCATTCATTCTGATACATTGTTTACAATACAATATACATATAGGAGCCAATGACATCCAAAACCCTAACCCAAGGACCTGGATTAGTCCACAAACCTAATTCCTTAACCGGAAATAGAAAACCATAGGAAAAAACCATGTGCCGAAAAACCACCTAAATATGTGACACGTTTCTCGAGGCATATTTTTTTTTTTCGTGCAAATAATATAACACATACCCAACAACATCGTAACGATGTCTTCCGAACACAACCACTTGACCACTGTTGAGATTCTCATCCATGGCGGTCATTGGGGACAAAGCGGGTCACACAGTTGTAGGACTGGAGATAGTCATTGTTACATGATCCATAAGCCCCACACAAGGCATACACCGTGCATTGATCCATGGGAGATGCCCAAAACATGCTCCATTTATTTCCCAGAATAATGTACACTAGAAATTGTCCTGCCACGCCCATGAAAAAACGCAATAGATAGGGTGTGAAGTTGGACTTCAAAGAAACAATGATTCATTTTTTATATCACAAGTTCATGCTATGTTAATATGGATGAAGAGGAGTGTTTAAATTAGAGGACTCTTGCTGCTCATACGGATTACATCTACACACAGGGACACAAGAACACATATAAATTAATATTAAATTTGTTTGGAGTAAATCCATGCAATATCACCCACAAATACCATCATCCCTTGAATAAAAATAGATGACTGAATCTACACTTTCGCTAGTCTTATATCCTTCCGGTCTTTTTTCACAGTTCTTAAATATTTGTGTGCATTTTGTTTTTTAATATAAGATCTTTGAGAAGGTGAAAATGTAATTTACCAAAACAGACTCTCCATACTCCAGACATCGTATGGATTTGTACTGAAAAGGGTCTAGCTTGAAGGGATACTCCTTCGCAACCTCTCTGTTGGATTTTGTAGGGGAACGTACCCTAAAAAATTTATTAAATGCTACATTCATATGTATATAAACTAATGTAATAACATAAAATAAATTTAAGAAAAAAATAAATTATCATTAACATTAAATAAAAAACACTTCACTGTGATGCATAAAGCTCGTTGTTCGACATTTAACACTTAGCATAGAACCACTACTTTACATGAAAAAAACGTAGTAAATTTTAGGAAAATAATAGTTGCGCTCTCTACCTGTCAGATGACATATTTATTTTGGAATCAGTGCCATTGGCCATCCTCCAAGTACCTCTACCAGCTGGGAAGGAGTGATCTAAGTGATCTTGTTTTGTCTCAGTGAAGAGAGATTGTAGGTGAGGATATGAGAATGTAGGAAGGGAACTTACTTCTACATTTCTGTTGGGCGATATTGCTCACTAAGGTTTATGATAAAACCCTATGGTTGAATGGGCCAATTCAAATCAATGTTGAGGTTATTCACATAATAACAAATCTTCCCATCAAAGGAGAAACTGTTAAATTTGTTTCCAGAGACAACAATAGCTGGATCAATAAACTCACAGGTAAGACCCTTATTGAAGGAAGGAACTCTGGGGTCTCCTCCATTCCCTTGAAGTTTGTTTGCTCCAAAATCCAATACAAATCCAATTGCTTTGAGTCCATTCTCCTCTTCTATTAGATGCAGACTCAAAATCAGACACAAGACCACTAAATTGTACACAGAAAAACCAAATCATGGATAAAGAAGAGAGGAGAAGGTAAATGTTAAAGATGTCCTCTTCCTCTATATATATCCTTCCAGTCTTTTTTACAATTCTTAAATATTTGCGTGATTTTTTTTTTATAAATATATGATATCTAAAATATATATAATTCCTTTCTATAGATAGAAGACTCGTTTCCTTTTCTCATCTCTCTATAATGAATCGTTGCATATGCGAACTCAACCACTAAAATCTATGGTTTTATGGATCCCTCATCGATTTCAGACAAAATTAATCCAAAAAAATGCCAGGAAAAAACCAATCAATGACCATTATGAAGCCTGTAAGTAAGAAAGGTAAGCAATAATATGTTGTTGACCTATAATATCTTATCCTGATAAATATGAAGGAAAGAATCAAATTTAAATGGCCTGTCTGGGTTGGTGAGTAAGAACGACCAGCAGTAGTAGGTGGTTGGAAGAGGCCCACATTACCGAAGGGGCGAGTCTTAATCATCACGTAGACTTTGTTGGCACATGATTTAATTTCTCCAAATGAGTGAGATCAAAAAATCCAAAGAGCCCAAATGTACATTAATTAATGTAAGAGCTTCGTCAACACATAAATTCGAGAGAAGGTGAAAAAGTAAGTTACCAAAACAGACTCACCGTGCTCCAGACATCCGATGGATTCATCCTAGAAAGGGTCATACTTGAAGGGATACTTCTTCTCAGCCTTCTAAGGAGCAATTTCCCCTTCATCGGATTTTGCAGTGGTAACGTACCCTCCTTCCTCCATATATGACACATCGTGGAGGCATGTGATCATCATCCCTTCTTGCAATCTGGATATGTGTTGTTTTCGTCGTTGTCAAGTTTCTTTTGTTCATATTCTTTGGCTCTCTGGTGTTTATGGAGAAGAGGGGAAGCATCACCACCAACAAGGTTGTGATAGTTCTTCAAAAGTTTCATAGAAAAATAGCGATCCATTTCTTTCAACGATCCCGTGGGTTGGAGCAGACCTCTCCATAACAGGTGCACAATGATCATTACCTTTAGCCACTCTATACATAGCCACCCCAACTAGAATATATATTAATCCACATTTAGCATTTTGCATGGCGAGGTGATGTCTGCAACCATTCCTTCAAGGGATTCACCTACTGCAATGTCTGCGACCATTCCTTCAAGGGATTCACCTACTGTTGTAATGTCTATAACTTCAACATCCATTTCTGCTATGCTAAGATCCCACAAGAACTAAACTTCTATGGCCATCCTCAACACACTCTGAAGCTTCTCTCTGGGTCTCCCAGTGCAAAGGGGTTGTCCTAGACGTGAAAAGGGTGTGGAAGAAAGGGCTCATATTGGGTTTAATACTGTGCTAAATGTGGTTATGATCTCGACACCGTCTGTGCCAAAAAGACCATCAATGACCTCCATGCTCAGGGAATCATTGTGCCTGCAAAAAAAAGAAATTTCAAGATGACAATGCAAATTTCCATGCAAGTCGGTATGTTGTTTGTGGATGGTCTCGTTCAAAGCCTAGGAGAAGGGGTCGCAGGTGAGGCAGTAGCTAGGTAGAAGGGAGAGGCGGTAGCTAGATATAAGGAACTATGTAGGGTGGTGGGAGGCAATAGCGAGGTACAAAGCATTGTGCAGGGTGGTGGGAGATGGTATCCAGGTGGAAGGTGTTTCTTAGAGCTTCGACTGCTGGGTACACATTGTGCAGAGTGGTGGGGGGGCAGTGGGTCTATCAGAGACAACGAATCAATTTTATTCATTTTTTAAATCAATTTTAAATTCTGACAATTAAGAAAATATTTTTTCCCTCCACCAGGGGTATTTAGTCTCGTCAATATCCTAAGGGTCAATAGAAAAATGAAAATATAGTTTTTTAAAATTATAAAAATAATTTTTAATTTTTCAAAAAAAAAAATTAATAAAAAATAATACAAAAAAAAAAAAAAATTGTAAACAGGATACATAATGCACCAAGTAATGTCCTAGAATGCACAAACAGGGACTAATAAGACATATAATAATTTAGACACCATCCCGACTCTTGACTTTTCAAACATGCAATTTTCATCCAAAGCCTCCCTTCATATGATTATATTTTATATCACTGTAATGTTCTTTTAGTTTAACTTGCATATATCGTCTCGTTTGACAAATATTACATTTTCAGGAATTGTGTAAACTTTGGATCAATGACATCTTTATCATAATTTAGCATGTTCTTTAGAGTGTTAGAAGGGGCAAAGATAACTTTTTTCATGTTTCGATTTTTGGATTCCTCTGTTCGACAGTGGAAATGACTTTCGTGGATTGTCAGTGAAGAAAAAGGGAGTCAAAAGGGGTTATTTAATCTCACTTAGTTAGGAGATGTTATGTATTTAAAGTGACATTATATTAATAAGT
The DNA here is from genome assembly GCA_009831015.1 of Picea engelmannii. Classification (NCBI taxonomy): domain Eukaryota; kingdom Viridiplantae; phylum Streptophyta; class Pinopsida; order Pinales; family Pinaceae; genus Picea; species Picea engelmannii. The sequence continues at coordinate 262,403 of ML780533.1, read as the reverse complement.
TACATATATATTATTAAAAGTGACTTTTAATCCTAAAGTGAAAGAAAAAGAGGGATAAGTGTCATATTTGATTTAGTAAAAAAGGGAATCACTGTTACATTTGATTTGGTAAAAAAAAGGAAAGTTCTAGAAGGCATGGATAAATGATAAAAGGAAGGGTAGAGCCTCACTTTGGCATCATGATTTGATCTCTCATTTTGGAAGTGTTCTTGGAGCCATTGTTTCCTTAGGGTTTAGCAAAACTCTCCCACTATTGGTTTAGTTTCGGTGGTGCAATATCCACTCTAGCTGGACAAGAGGGGAATCCACCTAGGATTTCCATTGGAGCTTAAACAAGAGGGGAATCCATCTAGGATTTCCATTGGAGCTTCAATTGAGTTTTTTTTCGGTTGGAGGTAAATCGAAATGCACAGAGGGTTGACAGATTTTTTCGAAGGAGGTCGATGATCGATTTTGCAGAGACCAGGAGGGTTTCGAGGAAACTGTGACAAGAGTCTCCTCCATGAGTTGAACACAGGGTGTCCCGCTAGGCCCCACATGTTGGTCAACCTTGTCCCGCGAGCCCCTTCTTGTTGCACAACCTCGTCCATCGAGGATATTTGCGAATTGGGGTTACATGCCCGTTGAGGTACGAATAAACGAATCACGACGGTAGGTGTTTTCTGGAGCATATTGATACCGCATCAGTGGAGGACATATAATCCAAGGGAAGTAACATCTTGAGGAGAAATTAGAAATCATTACCGAGTTTATTGTTGTTCTTGTTAGTAGATATTTTAGCTGCCTTGCAGATAATAGATCTATGTGTTTAGGAGGGTCTTGTATCTGTTGTTACAACCAATAAGGATCTTTGTATTTTTTGTGATTTGGACTTCCACACCATAATAAAATTCCATGGTTATATTCTCTATTATGTGTCTGTAATGGGTGCATGTGATATAATTGACAATATTCCTTTCTTGGTGACATATGAAAATTGTTTGTAAGGCATTTCCAACAAAGTGTTTGATAAAATCACACAAAGAAAAATAATAATTTGGGCAACAAACATAATATTTCCTGTAATACCCCTGTTTCCCCCAGCTTGTAATTAATAATTAAATTAGGATTTCCATGCTATGGCATGTGAACAATGTAAATGTATTTTTTTAGATTTCCAATGATTGATTGTGGAGGTGAAGCCTTGAAGTACTAGCCATGATATCACTAGAGGAAATAAATGGGAAAATTATGGAGAGGGTTCATTATGTCAAATGACCCAAATTTCTCCTTGCTGAAATGATATGCCTCATCCTGATCCCAAGGAGAATTTAGAAAAGGACCGGTGGTTGAAAATCAACCACCCCATGAATGGAAGCATGGTCTAGCAGAGTAGACATTAAACTGTCAGCCCGAAGTACCACAGAGTCCTGCAGACCCAGAATGACCCGAGTTTTCTTCTGACAGAAGGAAAATGACAGGTCCATAACCTTTCCGAGGAGGAGAGAAGACATATGAAAGGGAGAGAGGGCATGAGGCTCTCAAGCTGTGAAGGGGAATTGAAAGCTTGATAAGATATTCTAGTTATTGGAGAGAGGGGAGAAGAAATATCTGAGAACTCATAGAAGAGCGTTAATTGAGCAGGATACTGCGAGCTTGATGTTGAGGAGGCATATGATAAACCTCACAGAGACCATGTCAGAGAAGGAATCCCTGAGAAACTGTGAAATTTCCCTAGTGATATCATGGTTTGGCATGGGGTGGCCAGAGTGCTAAGAGTGAATTCCACTGAGCCTATGGTTGAGTGGAAAGGTGCACACCTAGATTCAGTTCATTGGCTATGATATGAAATAGATAAGTGTTATCATACTCTGTGTATATATTTTGTATGTGATGATGGAATGTCTGTGTTTATGGTTAAGTCTTTTAGTATTTGGAAAGTTACTAGAAAAGATCATTTTCTTCTGTAAATTGTTGTATCTATATGATATTTGATTTATCTCAGTTTAGCTGCTAGAGAGTCATGGGATGTGAGTCCATGGGAGAGTCAGGGTAGGAGTAACTAAAATTCCTAAGTCCTACTGATCCCTTGAATTTTCCCTAGCGAGAATGTCAAGTTCATCTCTATGGAAGAAGCGTGTTTCCCCTTCAGACTATTCACCCATTTGACCAAGGGATCATGCCCATGTCCTTAACCCCTTTGCTGAAAAAATAACTTGTGTTTATCCCACAAGATTTTCCAAGAGACCCATGTGACTAGGGGATGGGAACTCTGAGCTAGTCCAAAAGGGGCTAGCTCTTTCGACTTCAGAACTTATGATTCCACAACTCTAAAAAATAACTGAAGGTCGAAGTCACGAATTGACGAGGGTCGTCGATCTAGGGATCTAGTGTAGATCCCTCTCAGTCGTTAGATCAGAATTAGGAAGGGAAGCGTTAAGTGCTTCGACAAAGTCCTACTTTGGGAGAATATGAGTGGTCTACCATCGAAAACTCCCGAATGCAGGAGTCACAGAGTAAATTGTGACCATTGAAAATGGAGGGACACATGCCCATAGATCAACGATTATCCAGAGTATCGGGTATTTGGTGATATAGGGACGCGCGAGTTACCCTTGTTCTCTGCAAGCCAGAGTAAATCCTGTCCATAGATGATAGGTACATGTGGCAAGCGATCCTATCGTCTGGAGACTTCGTACTCCAGAGGAACCTATCCAAGCGTCTATGAAGTGTGAAAACCGCCGAAGTCACAAATGCGAAAGTAAATCTCGACCGTTGGTTGAAGAGGACATGTGGTGCCAGATTTGAGAGTCCAGAGACTTGGCTCTTTAGGGGATTCACGTCGAGAGGAGTCAGTAAGCTTTGAAGCCCGAAGTCATGAAGTAATGAGGACCGTGGATATATGGATCCATGTGGATAAATCTCAACCATATGATGGGGGTTGACGTGGCTCACTGACGTCATCCTGGGTGACATGGACCCACAAACAAGGTGCCACGTGTCACCTAGATTTGGCCAATTCACATACCCCTTATGCCTGTTAGGGAATGAAATGTGCCACCCCCTATCGAGGACACGTGTCACCCCTAGCACTCGCCGCGTGTCAACTTCTGGTTCATCCCCGCCTAGCCAACGTGGTTGATGACGTGATCGAGACTCCAGAAATTTGGAAAAATTCAGGAGTTCGGATGATTTGGGGCGTGGTAAAATATAGGAACATCCAACATAAAATGTTGAATGCTGATTGCAGAAGGGCCAATGCCATATGGAGAGATTTCTGGAGTTCAGGAGTTTTGTGCATAGTATGGAAAAAGGTATGTTCACGAAGATCGCTAAACGTCGAATGGTCAACGATGTTCACCAATCACTAAAACGCCGATTTCCGATCGCTGACCACCGAAAGAAAGGTACGTTCAACATAAAATGATGAATGCCGATTGTCGAATGGCTAAGGCCACGTGGTGAGATTTTGGGACTTTGGGAATTAGGAAAATTGTATGTTCAACGCTAAACGCCAAAGACTCCAACTAACAATGCCCTGGGTAGCTTCGAGAGGCCATAACTTATAGACATGAGCTTAGATTTTAGTGTGGTGGCGACTGTTAGAAAGCTCATGATGAGTAGTAACCAACGAAGATCCTAGAATTAGGATTTGAGATAGTTAGGAAGAGAAAACATTTGATGCTCCATCCATAGAAAGGGTATTTAGGGGATGGGTGTGTTACAAATTGGTATCAGAGCATGGCAAAAACACTTGGCCTTCTTGGGCTCATGCGCGAGTCACATATAAATATTATTAGAGGACCTTAAGGGGTAACAACCTATTTTACCCATTCCTAAGTGGCTTAGTACACCTCTACTGAAGCGAGGAATGAAACCTCCTTCTATTGATAGATGTTTTGGAAATCTACATTGTATGTTGTTAATGTTTCCAAATAAAGAAGTCGACTTCACTATGCAATCGTATGTGATGTTGTACAGACATAAGATCGGGTTACTGAGGCTAAGATGAGCTTGTTGTGAATATTACTGCCAAACATAAATCATCTGCATAAGTTCCTTGAGTAGAAGGATGCAGATTTAAAATTTAGTTGGGATTTTACCCAACGACATTGAATCATGCTAGTATGTGGCAGAGGAAGCATGCCATTTTCTTTTCATAAATGATAAGCCGATCCTAAATGAGTGGGATTATGCCGATGGGCACTAATAGCGAGACTTGGATGTGAATGGATTGAAAGGATCTGTAGAAGTAATAATTACTTATTTAATGGAGAATTAAACTTGGTATATGTGTATAACCCCTCACGATTAGAGGAATGAGTCTGGTGACCATTCTTTGAAAAGGGAGAGAATGTGCAACTCTCGGGTTTCAAAGGGAAATGAGAAACACATTTTGTTTCTGGGTAGGGTTTTTATAATCAAGATGATAAACGAAGCTGTAGATATATAAAGTGATTGAGTGAGAAATCACAGTAGCCTCCCTTGCTTGGTGGATAGGAAACTAGCCTGCCATAATTCTCGTGGGAGGAGGAGAGTAACTTCTGTCCCTGACTGTTGCCGAACAAAAGGAATAATTCTAGGTATAATGGTTAAGACTGATTATGACGTAAAGATACTCTGGAGTTTTGAACTATAATACTTAGTTAGTAACATAATTCAAAATTGTATCTAGGTTTTAAGGGAATAGTCCAAATGTTATTGAACATTAAAATTGATTATAAATAAGGTAAAATGGTTTATTAAATGTTGATCTTGAATGTGGTAAAGGAAGTGTTGAGGAGCTTCTAGAAGCCCAATGGGTTAGATTGATATCCATAGGTGGATGATAACCATATGGAAATAGCTTGGTATACTCAGATAGCTGTAAGAGGGAGTTTAGGAAAATATTCCCTTGTAGAAATTTGTTGACCAAGAATGGTTTGAGGCATGAAAGAGAATATTCTTAAGCTATCTTGTTTCCTTAGGGAACTATTGGATTTTACTAGATAATATTTCCGGGCTATTGAGTTAACTTGTAACACCAGAGGCAAGAAAAATTTATTGCTGGTTGTTGTCATACAGAAAGAGAGGCATAGTTATGATTGTGTCTGTTAAATTGGCCATGAGGATAGCATGAGAATGACTGCAAGCTCCCAAATGAGAATAAATCTCAATGTTGAGTATCTCTATGGAACTTGTCCTGAGAATGACAGTAAGATCCTTGGGAAAAGGATCTGGAAGTCTAATGTGTCCATGTGCATGTATAACATTGAATGGGTACAAGCATTGAGCTTGCATGATGTATGTTTGGGCTAGGTGTGTATAGGCTTGAGTGCATGGATTTAATGCATTTTGAAGCTTCTTGATAGGAATCCTGATATTATTACCAAATAGGTACAAATGATATTAAATGTGCAAGTGACGCACATGTATGATGTAAGGGTATATGTATATTAAAGACACAATATGGTTTCCTTGTTGAGTGATATGTCAGACACGAATTATACTTGCCAAGATTGAATGAATACCATGAATGCATGGCTGACTCTATTATGAGGAGTCATGAAAGATTGGGTTTGAATGATGGCTTGAGGGGAATGCATTCAATTCCTTCAGGAAAGGTTAGTATAAATAGATGAAAGAGTAAATGAGAAAGGATGATCTGTTGTTATGACAAAAGGAAACATGATTAAGCCTTTGAGGACTGCATGAGAGAAATTGTGAACAATCATAAGTTAAATGATTTATGATTATGTGTGTGGTTAAGTGCATCATGGATGCCAGTTAGCAAAACAAGGAATATGTGTGGACAAATAATTAGAATGCATAACAAAGATGCATTTTTATATTCCTTATGGAATATTTGGTAAACAAACGAAGCTAATTCAAGGTTGAGGCCATCATAGATAGAGAAGGATATGCAATAAAGAAGTTGCATGCTGAAGGAGTTCCATGTGGAGGAACTGTGTGAAGACTTTGTCAGAAGAGTAGAGTCACAACCTTAATGATTGTTGAGAATTGAGCAGTGGGATACAAGCCTATTTATATAAGAATCCCGGATTACATTCTAAAACAAAATATATGAGTAGAAAACTAACCCACGAGGGTAGACCATTCTGATAACCGAATGGTAATGTGCAGCGTGCACAGGGTCATGGCTCATTATGAACAAACAGTTTTCTATTAAAGCATGTTGATGTATCCTAAGAGTTAGGGTGAGCCTAACCGAGGTTGCTCAAGGAAAAGAGAAGCAAGATCACAATAAGAAGTAGATAGCATAAGCAAAGTAGGAGAAAAGGAGGAACACTTTTCTCACCCTAAGGACTCGGGATTGTTTAACATAATTGTAGGTCTTAGATGAGCAACTATGAAGAACAAGTACAATTGGATAAAGGAGAATAAGTAAGTAAGTAAGTTTAAATGAATAGGCTTGGTTGAATCCCTATTAAACAAAGGCAGTAAGGCCTTGGAAAATATCCCAGATGGACTGAAAGTCTCAGGCTGTGTAGAAGGAGTTGGAAAAGGGAAGAGCTATTAATTCATTTCTTGTTGTATATTATGTTTTCTCTAGGACGAGAAACTGGTGTGCTGATGAAAGGTAATTGTTTGACACCATAGCAATGATGGTTGTATGACTGCATAAACAATTGAGAATTGTTGTGTTACACTCATGAAAACATTAAGAATAATGTAATGAAGTGCATAAAGATATACTAGGACATATCTGAAAATGTTTTATTGACTAAAATGCTATGATACTTGCATTTTTATTTTACCTAACAACTAATATATATTCATGATGGATGACATGGGTAGAGGGGAATTGGAGCTGTTTAGAATGATAGTTGCCAATGATGGACAACCTCAAGCAAATGAAAACTATGAGAAGGTTGTTTTTAAAAGATTGTTAAAGGGACTTTAAAAGTCCCCACAAAGTACCATTGATGAGGTAATATCCGGGAGGGTGCTAGCAGCCAGAGTAGGTATAAGAATGTTCATACCTATGTGGCATAAGGTATGAAGGGAATTGGTAGGAATCCCTTTTGAAAATATTTCATTATCATAATGATATGCAAATAATTTTGAGTGGGTGTTGTGTGCCATTGCTACCCAAGCAGGGTAAGATTTAGGAAGGAAGAATCTAGAAAATAAAGAGAGGAAGTCTATGCCAGTCAAGGATGAGTTAAAAATCCTTGCAAGAAAATGAACGAGTAAAGAGTACCATGGGTACAATGACCAATCTAGGGAGATTGGGGAATAAGGATGCTCATAGTTAGCACATTGCATGTAATTGCTTCGGGGAAATATAGGTTTGCATAAAGGGAAGACAACGGATTTTCCATTAAGGAAGGAGGGCCTTCCAATATTTTACTTACATTGTATAGGTGTTAAAGAAAAGAGAAAACTTGGTGGCCATGAGTGTTGGAACCTTGGTTACTATTGAAGTAAGAATGTTTGGGTGCATTCAAGAGAAACATTTAGTTTCATGCGTGTCGATTTGGGATCATGATCAACCTGTAGTAGGAAGCATAGTCCTGATGTAAGAGTGAACGAGAAAGAATAAGCCATATGGTGAAGAGGTTGGTTAAAATCCAACATACCATAATAGAGTGCTGGTCACCAAGTGTGGCGGCTTGAAAATCAATGCAATGATGCAGTGGGTATCAACGTGGTCATGAATATTGGCACATGATTAAAGTCACTTAATATTTGAATTGCATTTGGAAAATTTAGTATGTTGAAAGGATGATTACAAAAATAAAATAATACTTTCCCTTTTAATTTGTACCCTTGAATAGATGAAAATGACTTGGACTGTTAGTATGCATCATTTGAAAATATAATGTGCATGACAACTAACAATTTGTTTAATTGAGGATTGTTGAAGTTGCAAGAGGAAAAGAGGGCCTTGGATATGATAGTGTTGTAAGCCCATAAGGAATACCAATTTCCTGCTGAGATAAACTGCTATGGGAAGGAAATTCCCACACCTGTGAATTTGGCTCATGTGCAAAACAGATCTGAAAATAAATGGGGAATGTGGAAATATGTGGGTAACAAATTTGCAAGAAAATTATGAATTTGAAATTGATGATAATTTCTCATAATTTTGTATACCTATGATACATGTGAGCTGAAAAATATCTTTCTAGGGAGGACAAATGAAGGCTGTCAAGATGGAAAAGAAAATGAAAAAGGCTACTAATTGGGACATGAGAACCATGTGATAAGCCATGATCACCTAGAACATGTTGTGCTGTGACAACACAAGCCGGAGGGACGCCTTGGCAGAGAAATTCCAAGGGACGCCTTGAATGTAAGGCTCAATGAAGTCTATTCAATTATTCTTGTGCGAGAAATCCTTGGCAAGGCAAGATGGATCGCCTGAGGAACTGTACAACAGAGAAGGCGATGCTTGAAACTGGGCCTGGAAGGTGAGTGATCGTCAGGAAGATGAGACTTTGATAATTATTATAAACTATTGATTGGGATCATGCACACAATGGGTATGTCTAGGAAAGACAGTGAGCCCAGATAACCAAAAAACCATGTGGATGGAAATCCATAGACTGCACAAATAAGTATTGTGCTAGATTATGAGAATTTTTCCTCTGGAATTTTGCACAACAATAAAATTTTTATGCATGAAAGATATGATTAATATGCTTGTTGTCCAAGGTTATTGAAGATAGGTGAAGAAGGCCAGGAGTCTGAAAAGGACCTGACCAAGGCAGAGGGTCAATACTTCTGAAACAACTAAATGAAAAAGGCATGACATGTGTTACTGAAAAAGAACACTGGGGGCAGTGTTCCCTTTAAGGGGGAGGGGATTGTAATACCCCTATTTCCCCCATTTTGAAATTAATCATTAAATTAGGATTTCCATGCTATGGCATGTGAATAATGTAAATGTATTTTTTTTATATTGCCAACGAATCATTGTGGAGGTGAAGCCTTGAAGTACTAGCCATGATATCACTAGAGGAAAGAAATGGGAAAATTATGGAGAGGGTTCAATATTTCAAATGACCCAAATTTCTCCTTGCTGAAATGATACACCTCATCTTGACTCCAAGGAGAACTTAGAAAAGGATTGGTGGTTGAACCATAAACCACCCCCATGAATGGAAGCATGGTGTTGCAGAGTAAACATGAAACTGTTAGCCCGAAGTACGACAGAGTCCTACAGACCCAGATTGACCCAAGTTTCCTTTTGACAGAAGGAACATGATAGGTCCATAACCTTCCTGAGGATGAGAGAAGACATACGAAAGGGAGAGACAGCATGATGCTCTCAAGCTGCGAAGGGGAACTGAAAGCTTGATAAGATATTCTGGTTACTGGAGAGAGGGGAGAAGAGATCTTTGAGAACTCACAGAAGAGCGTGAATTGAGCAGGAGACTACAAGCTTGATGCTAAGGAGGCATCTGATAAACCTCGTAGAGACTGTGACGGAGAAGGAATCCTTGAGAAATTGCGAAAGTTCCCTAGTGATATCATGGTTTGGCAAAGGGGGTGGCCAAATTACTAAGAGTGAATGCCTCTGAACCTATTGTTGGGTGGAAAGGCACACACCCATAGTCAATTCGTTGGCTACGATATGAAATAGATACGTATTATCATACTTTGTGTATATATATTGGATGAGATGATGGAATGTATGTGTTTATGGTTAAGTTTTTCAGTATTTGGATAGTTACTAGAAATGATCATTTGCTTCTGTAAACTGTTGTATCTATATGATCTTTGATTTATCTCAGTTTAGATTCTAGAGAGTCATGGGATGTGAGTCCACATGAGAGTTGGGGTAGGAGTAACTAAAATGCCTAAGTCATGTTGATCCAGTGAATTTGTTCTAGCGGGAATGTCAATTTCATCTCTGTGGGAAAAGGGCGTTTTCCCTTCATAGTATTCACCCATCTGACCAAGGGCTCATGCCCATGTTCTTAACCCCTTTGTTGCAAAAATAATTTATTCTTAGCCCATAAGATTTTCCAAGAGACCCATGTGACCAGGACCTAGGAACCATCCGCTAGTCCAAAAGGGGCTATCTCTTTCGACTTCAGAACTTATGATTCCACAACCCTCAAAAATAGCCGAAGGCCGAAGTCGTGAATTGATGAGGGCTGTTGATCTGGGGATCCAGTGTATATCCCTCTCAACCGTTAGATCAGACTTAGGAAGGGAATCATTAAGTTCTTTGGCGAAGTCCTACTTTGGGAGAATATGAGTGGTCTACCATCGAAAAATCTCGAATTCCAGACTCGTGGAGTAAATAGAGACCGTTGAAAATGGAGGGACATGTGTCCACAGATCAATGGTTATCCAGAGTTCCGGGTATTCGGCGATATAGGGACGCGTGAGTTACCCCAGAGCTTTGCAAGCTAGAGTAAATCCTAGCCGTATATACTAGGTACATGTGGCAAGTGATATTATATTCTGGATACTTCGTACTCTAGAGGAACCTGGCCAAGAGTCTATGAAGTGTGAAAACCGCCGAAGTCGAAAATGCCGAAGTAAATTTTGATCGTTGGTCGAAGAGGACACATGGCACCAGATTCGAGAATTCAGAGACTTGGGTCTTCCAGGGATTCACATCGAGAGGAGTCGGTAAGCTCTGAAGCCCAGATTCACGAAGTAATGAGGACTGTGGATATATGGATCCATGTGGATAAATCTCAACCATATGATGGGGGTTGACGTCGCTCACTGACGTCATCTCGGGTGACATGGACCCACAACTAAGGTTCCACATATCACCTTGATTTGGCCGATTCACATACCCCTTATGCCTGTTAGGGAATGACACGTGTCACGCCCTATCGAGGCCATGTGTCACCCCTGGCACTCACCGTGTGTTATCTTCTGGTTCATCCACGCCTGGCCAACGTGGTTGTTGACGCGATCGGGACTCTAGGAGTTTGGACAACTTCAGGTGTTCGGATGATTTGGGGTGTGGTACAATATAGGAACATCCAACATAAAACATCGAACATCGATCACCGAAGGTCCAAGGCCATGTGGTGAGATTTCAGGAGTTCGGGCATTTTGGGCATAGTATGGAAAAAGGGATGTTCACGAAGATCGCCGATCACCGAACGTCGAATGTTCAATGACGATCAAAAATCACCGAAACGTCGATTGTTGAACTCCAAATACCAAAATAAAGGGATGCTCAACATAAAACACTGAACACCAATCGTCGAATGGATAAGGGCACGTGGCGAGATTTTGGGACTTCGAGAATTAGGAAAATGGTATGTTAAACATCAAACGCCGGAGAATCCAGCTAACAACGCCCTGGAAAGCTTTAGGAGGAAATAACTTACATACCTGATCTTGTATTTTAGTGCAGTGGTGACCGTTAGAAAGCTCATGATGAATAGTAACCAACGAAGATCTCGGAATTAGGATTTGAGATAGTTAGGAAGAGAAACAATTTGATGCCCCATTCCTAGAAAGGGTATTTAGGGGTTGGGTGTGTTAGATTTCCACCCATCCTAGTTGGGAACATTATAGTGGTATCAGAGATGATGATATTAACATCCTGTGTGTGCATTCCATGGATGAGGGTTTATTAAGTGTTTGACAAAACCCATTTACTACAACTTTATATCAACCATGTTGAAGTTACTTAAGAAGGTTAATCCAGAACGTTTGAATGCACTTTTGCGGTAGCTGGAGGAAAATTAATACATGCCTAACTACTGGAAGTATCTAACATTGGATGAAGATGTCAATGCAACTTAATCCTTCAAAATCTATTACACCCCTATACACGGAACCTAGCCTAAGGATTTGGATGAGGATTATTTTAAAAGCGCAGGGCAGGAGGTAAATAAGGATGAGCATAAAGGATAGGTGGAGGAGCATGCATCTAACCATGAGAAGGATGTGTGCAAAAAGGAAGATCAAACAATAGCCTATGATACATCATCAGAGCTATCCGATGAGGTCTATGACACTAGTGTGATGGATGGGTATACCTCTGATGAATCAACAAAAGATGATGATGCAACATCTTATGATAACTATGATGAGCTATTCCAATCATCCCATGTTGCAGATCCGACATCTCTCACTATGCATGATGCTTATGATGAAGGTAGTTCAAGCATGCTAGCACCTAACAGGATGAGGATTCATCACCATATCTCATTTATGATGTCGATGGTGAGGAGGACACAAATGTACCTCAACATGATGGTGAAATTAAACAAAGACCCTTAGCATGGAAAGAGTTGGAGGACCGATTATTGGTCAAGGAAGAACAAATTCTACAAGTATTTATGAGGGTAGACAATGTTCATAATTTTGTTGAGGACCTTATGTGGAAAAACTAGTTGAAGGAGAGGCAAAAGGGACTTGTAGATGGAGTCATTAGTTCCCAATTACACATCATCAAAGAGGCACTAGAGCATATGAAATCTGATTACTTGTAGCTGTTCATGGATTGGGACCTTGCTCTTAAGTTCATTAAAGACAAGGAAAGGGAGATTGAGGAGATTTGTTACCAACTTAGTTTGGCACACTCTTCATCGTTGAAAACAACAAAGACTCCATCATCTTTGGCAGTAATGACACATGAGGGCATGAGTGGCACTCATGATCTGAGGGAGGAGCCTCTTGTGATGATCCCACACGAAGAATGTTTAGATTTGCAGGTGTTTGAGGAGAGGTTTGAAACAGAGTTTTTTGATTGTGCACCTGGTTTGCATTGTAGGGATCATGACCCGTTTCTTGTGGCTCAAGGCTTAGCTACAAAGGAGGTAGTTGAGAAAATTCCTTATGGACCAACCAAAAAGGAAGTATATGCACCAATTGATTCAGGGATCGAGTATAGGCCAATTATGGATACATTACTTTGGGATTCAGGTTCAGTTGATCTTAGTGGAGTGATTAACACATGGTTACATATAGGATACAAGGTGGCACATGATGATACAATAATGTGCAATAGTATATTGCAGTATGCAACTATGTACGATGGTGTATAATGGATTTTTGGGACGTTTCCCCTGAGGAGACCTCCAAACAAATCATTGAGTTTGGTTCACCCAGGATCGATGAGTGGATGGATAAGCTTCATGGAGAGGAATATTCCTTGGATATTGATCTTCGATTGGGATATCAACATAGTAGGGATAGGGAGAAGGATACTCATAGGATTTCTCTAAGATACTACCTTGAGTTCTTGGTCATACCATTGGGGTTGGTCAACACACCTGACACTTTCTAGTATTGCAGGTAGTGGCAATGGCATTTAGTGCTATCTTCTATTTCCAACAGTATATTCAACAAGGCATGGAGAGTTCACCTGAGTCAGTTGCGTGAGGAAGGAAGGATTATAGCCACGTCAGATTTATTTCATTTGGGCTATGTGGTCAGAGCACATGAGAAGATCAAGATTGTATTGGATCAGTCCATAGAGATTTTAGAAAATAGAGTGGTGGATGGCATTATCCATTACAGAGGTTGCACACATATAGTCCCTGAGCCCACCCTTAGGGAGAATATTATGAGGGCTATGCATGATTTACCTTTGGCAGGGAATTCTAGGTACTCGTACTCGTATGAGGCACCATAGGTGACATGGCTACTTTCTAGGGAGGTGTTTAGACTCTATGGATTACTTGAGTAAATTGATAGTAGATTAGTAGGAACATAGTTGATTCCTAGTACCCTGTTTCCACTAGATGATGACATACCATGGAATTGGCTCATTTTGACTCCGATAGTTACTAGTATGGCCCCTGACCAACTAACATGTATCCAGAGTGGTGGAATTCCAATTTGGTTGTGGGATCCAAGAATTCATCTAAGTGATAGATTGATTCAGATAATGATGATGATCAACATAGCTATGACAGTGAGTGGTCTTCTTTATTTTTGCGATGTCAGTAGAGAGGAGATCAAGAATTACTTTATATGGCAGGATAGACTCGTGGTAGGTCGTGGATTTGAAAACTTAGACTTCATTGGGACACCTTCGCATGGGAGGATTCATGATGGTGGTTATAGTCTCTTCAAGGAGATAAACTTGGGGTTCCAAGAGAGGAGGATGCAGACTAGACACATTGGTCTGACAGTGATGATCGGAGTGGTGTAGGGTTAGCATAGTGGTACTTGTTATCACATATATTTGTCAAGGGCAGCAGGTCGTCCGTTTTCACACTCTACACGAGAAGTGTCAAAGGGCAGCGATCAAAATGATCTATTTGCGGGTTCGAAGTAGGCAGGTCCAATATTTTAGCAACGAAGATTTCAGGAGCAGTTCATATCAGCATCTCACAGACGTTCGAAAGTCCAAAATTGCGCAAAGTATAGTGCCAGAGCAAAAGGTCTGAAGTCCCAAGGCCCGGAGCAAGCATGAACCGTTGATATTGAGGGAGATAGTTGGCATCTGATCCAAGTGTTCAAGGAAATGAGCTCCGTGAGTTTTGAAATGACAAACCTGGCAAGTTCTCGAAGGGCCGAAGCTGGAAGCCCCGAAGTGCTGAAGTAATTCTCAGCCGTTTGATTCAAGAAAACACGCATTAATAGATCGCCAACTCTAGGTTAAAGAGCTGAAGACAAGCGAGGTTCACATTTTGATTTTCCCGATGTTCGGACCCGAAGGAGATTGCAACCGTTGATCTCAGGGGGGGGAGTTTTGGCCCAGACCAAGGAAATCTTTGAGAGCTCTTATGATTGTATTTTTTTTGTAAGACTGGGGGCCTGGATTGTAAATTGTTATTTTAATGAAGATTCCTTTAAGTTTTTATATCAGATCGTCTTCTTAGTTTTCATTTCCTGTTTTCATTCTTATCTGAATGTAATCTCTCTGATTTATGGATTCCTGAGGCGATGGAGGATCTATTTCTGTCATGCCCATCTTTCATGGTTCAACATACATTTTTGTTTCTCATTCTTGTCTGAATGTAATCTCTCTGATTTATGGATTCCTGAGGCGATAGAGGATCTGTCTTCGTCATGCCCATCTTTCATGGGTCAACAGACGTTTCTGTTTCTCGTTCTTGTCTGAATGTAATCTCTATGATTTATGAATTATTGAGGTGATGGAGGATCTGTTGCCGTCATGCCCATATTTCATGGTTCAACAGACATCCTATGTTTTTCTTCTTGTTTGGATCGTTGTAAACACCCTGATTTATGGATTCCTGCGGTGGTAGAGGATATGTTGTCATCTTGCCCATTTTTTATGGTTTATCATTCAGACACTTTCTGCCTTTCTCCTTCCCACCACCATTTAAATTCTTTGTCTAATAGGGAGCTTAAATGCCTTCATTGAGAAGACTGTTTATGACTCCATAGCCCAATGTCCCATCACTGATCTATAGTGATCTCCGTTGTCTTTCATTTCCTTAAAGTCTCATTGAATCACCCACTCACACCCTTTTAATCCAGAAATATTTTGATGGGAACTGGGCTTATCCTCTTGCAGTCAGAGGGTGACTCTCAGTGCTAACATTTCTTGGCGTCATTGTCGGGGAACAAGTTGAATACATTTCCCTGGGATAGAACAACAAAGAAATTTCGATTCTGAAGGTGCATCAGAAATCAGTACCATTGAATATTGCAACTTGCCCCTGGCGAGTCTAGTGTGTCAGTTGTGGCTCCTAAAGGCAGACACACAAGGTATACTCCATAGCTTCCTCTGGCTACACCTGAAGCTGACCCGGAAAAAAGATTATCTAGAAAGGAAAGCCTTCTCAAGAAGGCTTTTAGCTGTTGTCCCTGATTTAAAAGATCCCTGGGAAGAACGACATTGCAGAGATCCAGTTTTAGAGGGTGAACTGATGCTGGAAACATTATTCTGATGGCTCATCTTTCACCATGGTGACTCCACTAGTTTGAAATGGAAAAGATTTTAGCTTAGAGGTATTCCTTTTGTGATTTTTCGAAAATAGTTGGTTTCCCTAATCCACTGCTTGATTGGATTGACTAGGAAAGAAGCCTTCCTAAATTTCGAGGAAAAGAGTGGGAAGTACCAGTTGAACATTTGCTGGACTTTCATGAATTTATTCATCGACTTCATATTGTGCATGAAGATGTTCAGATTAAGATTTTCAAGTTTTTATTAAAAGAGATTTCCCATGATTGGTGTCAATCTCTTCCCACTACAAGCATCATCTCTTTGACAAATTTTCATGCAGCTTTCAATTCATTTTGTAAGGATTAGTTTTCAGCTGAGTATCTTTATGAAAACTGTTGTGATGAGTTTTCTTTGCTTTATAAAGATTCTACATGTCACAAAGATCAGTTTTGTGATGAAGCTGTTGTTGTGGAAGAAAGCATTTTCCATGAAGATCATGAGGTGTTGAATGATATTCATTATGATAGAAATAACATGGAAATGTCTGAAATCATATTAGACATGTTTGTTGTTTTAAGCGTTTATAAAGATCAACATGTCTCTTTTGAATATTCCAATGTCGAAGAGAAAGTTTATTCTTCATTGGAGGTTTCTCCTGACTATGAAGCTGAGATAGATGAAAAGATAGTATCAAAGGCTAGAGAAGATTCCTCTATGTTTTTTCCTAGTTTTTCAGAGTTGAAGGCAGAGTTTGTTTGCTGCTCTTATAAAGGAAATGCAAAGGATATTCCTGTCATGGAAACTGATGTTTTTAGCAGTCCTGCTTATGATAAAAAAATTGTTTCAAACACTGACCAGGAACAACCAATTTTTGATGAATATCCCAGTGAAGATGATGAAGAGAAGAGCTTTTCCATGGTTCCTGTTTACGATGATTATGAATCTGATCCTTGGGAAAGCCATGAAGGAGAAAAGGAGGAGCTAAATGTACAATTTATCTCCTTTCCAGAACCTGTAAGTGAGAAAATATCACCTGGGATTAGCCAACCAACATTAGTCCTCCACCCACCTGTACACTCTGAGAACATCGAACGACAGGTGAGCAACAATGAAGTACAAGAGGTAATTTTTTACCAGTTGAGCTTTCCTGATTATAAATTTAGTGACCCTGTAGGGTTGTATTTGGAGCTGTATTTTCCAGAAGCATTGGAGCCTGCAAAATTATTCATCTTGTCATGATTTGGGGGTATTGTCAGCGTTCCAAAACGTGTTTTCTTTATGCTATCGTACTTCCTTTACCTTTTGTGGATCATTTGCAGTGAAGAGAAGAGTTATATTACCAGACAATCTAGGTGGCTATGGTGGAAGTTTTCTTTCACCTAGCACTTTGTAAAAATCAGTTAGCCTAGGATTGTATATAAATAAGCTCCTTATGGAGCCCATGTGTTTGTTTTCATTTTTTAGTAGAGTAGTGTACATATTTCCTTGTTTTCTTCAACGAAATTTTTTGAGCTAGACTCCATAACCCAACAACTAAGGCGCTGGAACTGCGCGTTCTTGGCAACTCGCAGGGAGCATGCCATCCCCTATGGAGCCAAATGTTATCAAATATAGTTGTCAAGGGCACCAGGTCATCCATTTTCATAGTCTGCACGAGAAGCGTCAAAGGGTAGTTCTTAAAACGGTCTATTTGCGGGTTCGAAGCAGGCATGTCCAATATTTTAGCGGCGGAGATTCCAGGAGCAGTTTAGATCAGCGACTCAGGGGCGTTCAAAAGTCCAAAATTGTGCAAAGTATAGCACAGAAGAAAAAGGTCTGAAGTCCCAAGGCCTAGAGCAAGCATGAACTATTGATCTTGAGGGGGACAGGTGGCATCTAATCCAAGTGTTCGGGGAAATGAGCTTCAGGATTTTTTAAATGAGAAACACGCCAAGTTCCCGAAGGGCCAAAGCCTGAAGTCCCGAAGTGTTGAAGTAATTCTCAGCCATCCAATTTAAGAAGACACGCATCAATAGATCACCAACTCCGTGTAAAAGTGCTGAAGACAAGAGAGGTTTGAGTTTTGATTTTCTTGAAGTTCGGACCTGAAGGAGATCACAACCGTTGATCTTAGGGGGGGAGTTTTGGCCCAGACTGGGGAAAGCTCTGAGAGCTATTATGACTGTATTTTTGTTGTAATATTGAGGGCTTGGCTTGTAAATTGTTATGTTAATGTAGATTCATTTAAGTTGTTATATCAGATCATCTTCTTAGTTTTCATTTCCTGTTTTCATTCTTGTCTGAATGCAATCTCTCTGATTTATGGATTCCTGAGGTGATGGAGGATCTGTTTTCATCATGCCCATATTTCATGGTTCAATAGACATTTTTGTTTCTTGTTCTTGTCTGAATGTAATCTCTCTGATTTATGGATTCCTGAGGTGATGGAGGATTTGTCGCCGTCATGCCCATCTTTCATGGTTCATCAAACATTTCTGTTTCTCGTTCTTATCTGAATGTAATCTCTCTGATTTATGGATTCCTAAGGCGATGGAGGATCTGTTTCCGTCATGCCCATCTTTCATGGTTCAACAAATGTCCTATGTTTGTCTTCTTGTTTGGATCATTGTAAACCCCTTGATTTCTGGATTCCTGAGACGGTAGAGGATCTGTTGTCATCTTGCCCATTTTTTATGGTTTATCATTTAGACACTTTCTGCCTTTCTCCTTCCCACCACCATTTAAATCCTTTGTCTGATAGGGAGCTTAAATGGATTAATTGAGTAGACTGTTTATGACTCCATAGCCAAATGGCCCATCACTGATCTGCAGTGATCTCCTTTGTCTTTCCTTTCCTTAAAGTCTTGCCGACTCACCCACTCACACCCTTTTAATCCACAAATATTTTGATGGGTACTGGGCTTATCCTCTTGCAGTTGGAGGGTTACTCTCAGTGCTAACAATACCTTTCCGAGATTAGTTTGGGACCTCGAGATTACATTGCCTGACAGTTCAGTTACTATTAGAGATGTGAGCATTGGTTTTGAGTTCCCGGAGTTTACTTTTGGGAGGCTTAGGAGTGGTTTCTTGGAGGAGTGGTCTTCCGAGGATTTGATCAAGTTTATGCAACTTATGATAGCCTATCTTATCAGGGACAAGTAGATGGGTTCTTGTATTGACACCTTGCAGATTAGTACTAGGAGCATAGAGCATTCCACATCGCCCAAGAATATCCAAAAGAGGTTCGCATGGAGAGGCCTCACAAACAATGTAGGAGAGTATACGACTTGTTAGTAGATCAAGACGAGGCGTACTCATTCCATAAGATGGATGCAATATTTGATCACTTTTGGGGCGAGAGTGGGAGAGCATTTGGATAGATTGCACCATAGTTTTACCGAGGGTACAGTGGACCGATAGTATGTCTTCGGCAATTGACTATATCATGCACTTTCCATTGGTATCTTCTGAGTATGGGGCAATGCAAATGACAGTTCTATCTAGTGGAGGGATCTCTAGAGTCCATGAGAAACCTAGAGTCATTGTCGGTGATTGGGATAAAATTCCTTTTCTGATATTCGGGATCGGGCATGGTAGTGGATTTAAAGGCTGTGACTTCACATGGATGCCTATGCCAACTACTATTCATGATATTAGGTTTAATGCTCACAAGTATGTTAGCATGGAGTTACAGAAGAAGGGGATGCAGAGTGGGCACGATGGATGGACGACTATGATCAAAGTGGCACAAAATCAACATGGTGTTTCCTTTCCGAGGATAGCTTGAGACCCTTGGATTTTAGTAGGAGATAATGCAGTATTTGACCTGGAGGCAAGAGCCATTTTTTTCCTTCATGAGATTGCTTCCCTAGTAGATAAGTTCCTTGATGGGTTGATTGAGTTGTTGTAGCACCGAGTGGCCTTGTGGGAGGTTTTCAAGAGACCTCTTATGTCTGTACATTATCAGACCATGCCTTGAGCGGATGATGCCTCACATCTTATAGGGTGGTTTGGGATCCTGGTGTAATTTTCAGTTTTAGTCTAGATAAGTTGAAGGAGCGTCATGTCGTGATGGCATTTCTTAAGGACAAACAATCTTTGGGAAGGGAGGATTTGTCATGTCCCCATTTTTGGATTCCTCTATTTGGTAGTGGAAATGACTTCCATGGCTTGTCAGTGAAGAAAAAGGGAGTCAAAAGGGGTTATTTAATGTCACTTAGTTATGAGATGTTATCTATTTAAATTGTCATTAAATTAATAAGTTACTTATCTATTATAAAAAATGACTTTTAATCCTAAAGTGAAATAAAAAGGGGGATAAGGGTCATATTTGAGTTAGTCAAAAAAGGGATAAGGGTTACATTTGTTTTGGTAAAAAAAAGGAAGTTGTAGAAGGCATGAAGAAAGGATAAAAGGAATGGTAGAGCCTCACTTTGACATCATTCTCAACACCCCCATATTTTGTGCAGGTAAATATGGGGACCCTCCATGCAAATTTTTGTTAAATCACTTCCTTGATGCTTTAATTTTGTTAATTTTGCTAGATTTTCACTTTTCTCCTTTTTCCCCTTTTACTGCTTCATTGAGTCCAGTTCATTGCTAGCGTTTCAACAACTATAATTTTGCTAAATTTGGACTTATGGTTTGAAAGTTACTCTTGGTAAAAAATTGATCAATTTCACTGCCTAGACGTAAAAATATGTAAATTTGTATTTTATAATGTTATTTAGTTATTTTATTTAAATAATTTCAATTAATTAAATTGATTAAACTTTGTAAATATTATTTTAATACAACTTAATTTGTAATTATTTAAATAGTAATTAATTTGTAAATATTTAAAATGGGTAGTGTGGGGGAGGATCCACTCTCCACTTACGTGGGTCTCCCCTCTTCCACTCCACATACTCCTTCATGTACATAGCATGCAATACATATTAAAACCATGAAACAATTTTGTTGTTGTTTAAACATGAAGTTTGTTTGGTTATTTTATTTCTTTTTAATATTTAAAAAAAACAATAATAAAAACAAAGCAAATTACTAAATGTCCAGTTTATAAACAAAACTTTGAACTATTTTGGAATCCAAACTTTAAAAGGTGATAACTCAAGTTTTACTCAGCAAAATTGAGCAAATGAGAACTCGTTAGAAAAATTATTTGGAAGAGAATGATATGGAAGTGGTTTCATTACCAGATTTGGTCATTTACTACTCCAAAAAAATTAGCAGAAGTCAAGGCTGTAAATTTGCTACCAATAATGATTTGTTGAGGAAATTTTCATTGGCCAAAAGGTTCTTGCTGATGCCAATTCATTCCCAGATTGTTCATTTGCCAATGAAATCCCAACAAGAAGCAATGGAAAGCGTGGATTTCATTTTATCAATTTATTAATTTAGATTTAATTGGTTTGTTTATTGCGAACAATTTTAGGAATTTGATTTTGTGTGAATATACGATTTAATTCTGTGAAGATTTAATTCTTTCTCTTCTGTCTGCTGACAACAACAAGTAATGAGATACACTATCAAATATACGATCTTGAATATATTTTGTACATACAGATTAATTTAAATTAAATTAACTTTAGATTTTATTAATTTAGAATCAACGTAACTGGGCCTTTAATCCAGTTGGAATTACCATTTCAATGGAAAAGGGTCTAATTGGGACCTGACTAGGTGATCTCCCACACAATGGTGACATGGTCATTTTTTTCCACCAACATATTTGGCGCTAGAAGGAGGGCCAGTGATGAGTGTGCATAATTATTTGATTCTTGTTTGAGCTATTTGTTTTAACACTATTATTCATTTTAATGGCTCCATCTAAACTTCCTATTTGAATTTGCTTTTCTGGACGTGCACCTGTCGCCACTCCAACGAAGGTAGTCACCACTCCAACGAAGGTAGTAAAATTCTTGTCGAAAAAGAAATTTAATGGTAAGGGAAGAATTTTTGCTTTTGATCACGTTCTTCAATTTATTTTAAATTGTAATGATTATGAAATTGATGAAAATATTATTTGCAGGATATTTATTCTTACTTTGACTGGCCTAGCCAAAGATTGGTGTCGATCTTTACCAGTTTCCTTTGTAGATAGTTGGGATGAGTTTACAAGGATGTTCTTACATGCTTTTCAGGATTATGATTATGAAAAGGTTTGTGATCAACTTGAAGCATTGCACCGGTTCGAAGGTGGGTCTTTGGACGTTTTTATTTTTCACTTTAAATTAGTTTGTTTATAGTTTTAGTCTAAATATTTGCCTCCTCAATTTCAGTTAGTAGGTTGGTGTAAGCACTTAATTTCTCTTCCTTGTATTTCTAACAATTCCCAAGAACTAGAAGATGCATCCTTTTTAAGCATGTGCATTACTATTGAAGGATTATTTGCTCAAAATGGAAATGTTGATTCTCCATGAACCGAAAATGTAAAAGCTACAAATAAACAATTTCAGGAGGAAATTAAAACTGCAAAAATGAGTAATGTTAATCTCAAAACTTGATCCAGGTGGATATTGGTGGCCACCCACTTATTCCAACTGGCTTCTCTTGTCCGTTTTTGTTCAACACGTTCTTCTGTACTCCTTTGTAATTATGGGATCTACACTTCTGGGGTTGTTTGAATCCCCACACATTCTCCATGTGGATATTGGTGGCCTCTCACCTAATCCAACTAGCTTATTTTGTATGTTTTCATGTCAACACATCTTGTTGTACTTCCAGGGCCATTTTGGGGCCCTAAACGTTGTTTTTTTGGCTCGCCATAGTCAAACTGTAGTTGGAGTTAGAGTTTGACGACATAATGTGTATTTCTATGAAATACCTATCCAACGGGCTATCACACACCTAAAATGGAGGTCATATGCAAAAGTTACAACCTTGGGAAGTTGAGGTACCAACTTACACCAACTTACCCATAGGGGCCCGCATGACTTTTGGCGTTTCACCTTCTAGGGTTAGAGTTTTGGATGTCTAGGGTTTTGGCATTCATGATTAATATAAAAAAATCCTTTGGAGCCTCATTGTAATGGATTTTGCTCAGACGGATGCGCGTAGCAGACACATCTCTTCTTAGAGATAGCTACCACCATTCGAGCAAGTGTTTCAGTTCTATAGTTTTACAGTTTCAGCCTATTTCATTATCCAATAGAAGATATTGTTCATTGGATATTTGTGTTGTTATTCATATCTCTGTGTTTATTGTATTTAGTCTGTTGATCAATTCATTTCGCTCCTAAATCTGGATCAGTGGTATCAAAGCAATCTTCTCTTCATTTATTTTTCTTCGTGCATGCCCTCGACAAGATCTGGGTACAAGAGGTTGGGACTCGAACCAATTGAGCCATTACAAGATCGGTCGCGCCGAGGCCGAAAAAAACCCATGGGGGACAAAAAATAAAGATGATGGACCATGAGATCCTCTTAAAATGTTGCTCGAGGAAGCCCTCACGCAACAAAGGAAAAAAATGATGGACAACTTCGTATAGATACTTTGTCGACTTCCCATAGGAGAAACATCTTCATCAAGAGACCATGCAACCCCCTTCAAGGTACAAGTAAATTTTGATATTCCATTATTTGAAGGGATGATAGATGCAAATTTTGTAGATAAATGGTTGAATATGATCGAAGGGTATTTTTCGGTCCATAATTTTTCCGATAGGGAAAATATCACTTTTGCACTCCTCAAGGTTGTTCCCCATGTTAAAGACTGGTGTGATACTTACTCTGAGCAAAGGGAAGTAGAGGAATCTGCAATGTTTGTGGTGGCCCCTACATGGGATTCCTTCAGGCACGCCATCAAAGAACAATACTACCATGTTGGAAGCTACGAGGACCAATACACCAGATGGACCACCCTACGTCAAGAAAGGGACCATATAGTACCAGATTTCACCAATAGTTTCCATACCCTGCACACCAAATTAGGTATCAAAGACTCTGAGCATCATCTGGTGCTCAAATACCATGGTTGTTTGCATAGATACATTCAAACAAAAATGGAGTTTCTAGACATTGCCTCATTGGGCACGACTTATAGATACGTGGTCAAGATCGAGCAAAAATTTAAGCAGAAAAGGTGAGAGTTCGGATTTGTAAACCCCTCACAGCTGAAGTAGGGAAAATGCATCCCCAACCCACACAGAAAGGGATCAAGTCGAGATGGCCATCCTCAAGACAACTAGTCCAAGCCAAAATACAAGAAGGGAAATGAGAAGACGAAGAAGGACATGGGAAAATGGTGTGAGTACCATAAAATCCTGTGGCACAACACCGAAGAATGTCGCTCCAAGCAGTCACTCATGGATTAACTGAATGATTCTGAGTCAAAGGCCAATTCTAATTTCGAATCAAATCCCGAAGGAGGGAAGCAAATTATTGATGTTGAACCCAATTCCACTGTTTCTACCACCAAAGTCCGACCAAGAGAACCAAAAGAACCAGAGGAAGGAGAACGCCTCTTTCACTCACAGATGTGGGTAAAGGGGGCTCCGCTTCATTTCATTGTCGATAGTGGGAGTCAGAAGAACTTGATTGCAACATAGGTCATCAAGCGGCTAGACCTACCAATGACACTGCACCCGCAACCCTACACCATCGGCTGGCTTCGCCAAGGAAGAGATCTCTGTGTTATGCAATAGTTCCGTCTACCCTATGACATCAATCCTTTCAAAGATGAGGTGCTATGTGATATTTCTCCCCTTGAAGTTTGTGATGTTCTTTTAGGACAACCATATTTGTGGAAGCATCATGTTGTGTATGAGTCTAGACCCCGCAGTGTTATTATTACTTTGGGTAGACAATTGTACAGGATACTAGAGGTAGCGTCGCCTATTGCTATTTCTTTAATCTCTACTAAGCAATGCAATAAGGTCATCTCATAGATTGAGAAGTTTGTTTTGTTTGTGATCCGTGCTCATAGTAAGCAGAAGGTCACTGCCACATTCGTGGCCTCTACCCATAGCCTCTCTTTGCAGCAGAAGCAAGTGGACGTGATTGTGGAAGAATACATAGACATATTCTCCTCACATACAGGGGTACCAACACACTGCCAATTCTAGCATCCAATTGATCTGATCCATGATCCACCTCTACCTAATGGACTAATCTATCTCCGCTCGTTTATGGAAAATGACGAAATCAGGTGACAGATCCAAGGGATACTTCAAAAAGGGCACATCAGACCCAACTCCTCCCCTTACGGAAACCTGATTGTACCAGTGCAAAAGAATGACGGGACGTGGTGACTTTGCATTGATTATAGAGCCTTAAAAATAATCACAGTCAGGAACCAGTACCCCATTTCCAGGATTGATGACCTTCTTGACCAACTCAATGGGGGAAAATTTCTTTAGCGATATTGACCTAAAGTATGGCTACCACTAGGTTCCCATCAAAACAACTGATGTATGGAAGACAACCTTCAAATATAAAGAAGGTATCTTCAAATGGCTAGTCATGCCCTTGGCCTTAATAAATGCACCAACCACTTTCATGAGGTTGATGGATGATGTATTGAGACCCTTAACCAACTCCTTTGTGGTGGTATATTTGCATGACATCCTCATCTTCATCAGAATGTGGGAGGAGCACATGCGGAATATTCAACAAGTTTTGAGCACTCTGCAGTAGCACAAGCTATATGCCAACTTGGAAAAATGATCCTTTGTCATGAACATGGTCCAATACTTGGGATACATTGTTGATGAGAATGGGGTAAATGTTGATCCAGTTAAGATCCAATTCATCTGTGACTAGCCAGCCCTGACCACACTGACCGAGCTTCGGAGCTTCTTGGGACTAGCCAAATTCTACCGACGGTTCATGTTGGGATTCTCCCATATTACATGGGCCCTCAACCAGGTGACCAAGGGTGGTGGCAAGGACAATTTCATGTGGGGGAAGGAGCAACAACAAGCATTCGATGATCTAAAGCATCACTTGCGCTCAACTCCAATACTCTCCTTGCTTGATCTACAACAACTGTTTGAGATTCAGACTGATGCATCTAACTATGTTGTGGGTGCAGTTCTCACTCAACATATGCATCCAGTGGCATAACATAGTGAGACACTCTCTGATACTGTCCAGAAATACCCCACCTATGATAAGGAAATGTATTCCATTATACAAGCCTGTCATCAATGGAAACATTAAATTCTGGGAAAAGAGATGATCATACACATTGATCACAAGCCTCTGCAATTGATAGAGACACAGGGGAAATTGCAAAACAACCACCATCAAAAGTGGTCCACCTACCTGCAATAGTTCCATCTCAACATCAAGTATAAGACGTGTATTTCCAATCATGTCGCTGACTGCCTCGGTCGACCTCCTGTTGCTGCACTCACCACTGTGCTCCATTCCTGTGGACATGAAGCATATGAGTGGCCCCAACTTTATCAGCAAGATACAGACTTCACCACCACCTATTATCTTTTAGGTATAGGCTATGTCACCACATTCACCGAATTTCATGCCTGAAATTCAAAATTTGGTGAATTTATAACCAAGCCGAACAAATTCGTCTCAAATTCGAATTTTGAATTTTGAATTTTGAATTTCGGGAGGAATTTTGAATTTGGGGGCGAATGTTTCGACGAATTTATGGAGATTTGACTGGAAATTCGGCAGGAAATTCGACGCATGGTTTTTTAAAAAGTTTAGAACCCTAAAACTATTTGCGTAGTGTTTTTTCACCCATGGTTTGCGGATTTTGGGTTTCCCGCTCGGTGGCTCACTTACCAACTCCAAGTACCCTCCCGCACAGGCTCCAACTGTAGCATTTCTCCTTCGCCTGAGTCCCAACTCTGTAGCACGTAGCACACAATCCTAAATTGTGAGATGTAGGCGTAGTCGCGCAACACTCCCAGTCTCTATGCGAGCTACCCACGTCAGCTAGAACTTGGAACTGTCCATGATTTGGAGTCTGGACTACGGAGTTCCGCGTTTCCCTTCAAAATACACTTCGAAGTTCCACGTGGTTGTTTTCTACTCAAGTGTGGTTATTTTCTGCTCGACCCCAAGCCCCCGGTACGAGTTCCAACTTCTCATTGTGATAGTCAACTTATAACTTATAAGAAACTGAAAGTGCAGTAAAATTCAGAAGGGTTTGCAAGCTATGAAATGATATGATCTGTGTGCACCCTCAGATGCTTTGATCTTGAACTACACGAAGTCAATAAAAAATATATATTAGTTCTATTCATGAGCTACAATGTATCAATGTATCAAAATTTAGCAAGAACTGTTTCAAATAGGGAAAACCACTCAAAATAATTTGTCTCTACAAAATAATCAGTCAGAAACCTAATGCCCATCTTCCTAATAGGAAACACAAATATGTTTGCATATTTCACAACCTCATAAAATCTATACTCTCTACAGGAAATCACCATAACCAAAAAAACCGTTGCCATCTTTTCTTTGGATGTCATAGCCCAACAATTAACCGCCACAGGGAACTAAAATAATAAAAAACACCATCTTTATCCTGGATGTTATAGCCCAACAATCGAAGGGAACCAGGGTTAAGAAACTAATCAAATATTTCTTCTAATGAAGAAACCATTACTATAAGTGCAAGTAGAGTGCCAATAGGTGCCAAGTCTATACAATGTTTTATTAGAATTAAGAGGAACATAAATAGGAACCAAATGTTGGCATTGGTCTGAAGATCTAAATAAATTGGAAACCCAAACAACTTAAACACAATGGTTCAGGCACAAAAACCCAAGTGGCAGTAGACTTTACTAAAAGTGCACCCCCTTAACATATGTTGCATCCGAACAATGTTTTGAATTCATCCAATAGAATCAGTTCCCTCTTCCATCTGAACATAGAAGAATATTACAAATGTTCCTCAAGAATGCTGAAAATATGATATTCTTAAAATGCTTGCAATATGGAACTTGTAAACTCTTAAACACATTTTCTTGTGTATCGAGGGGAGCTAACTCCTAATAAGATTTGATACTAACCAACAGATCAAACTTATAAACCTACTTAAATAACAACAAAGAATAGCAAGGAAAAGGAGCAACGTGGACTCCCACAATATCATAAAGCTTTATTCCAATTAAGCTCTGAAAATTTTGATCATTATGAACTTAATCTGCAAGAACGAAGCTAAAGAGCCATAGAGTGAAATTATTTATCTCTAGTAATGATTCACATGCACCCATAAATTGGCCAAGATCAATAGTGTTAAGAGACCAAATATTCAACTGAATCTTGAGACCCCATTATCCAGAACCCTTCCATATGGAGAAAATTTTAGTCTTCGGCTATAGTGTGAATTGAAACCCAACTATCAAACATCTAACTCTTAGAAAATGAGTAAAGACATAAAATATTTTGGCTCCAACTATCTTTTACACAATCCATTAGACAACAACAACACTACATTTACAATCAACTCTGCAATAGGGAAAACTTAAAAGCCACAAATCATTTTAGTCTTCGGCTCTAGTGTGAACTGAAACCCAACTATCAAAAATCTAACTCTTAGAAAACGAGTAAAGACAAAAGATATTTTGGCTCCAACTATATTTTACACAGTCCATTAGACAACAACAACAATGCATTAACAATCGATTCTGCAATAGGAAAAACTTAAAAGCCACAAATCGTCCAGGATGGAAAAAGTTAGTCCGAATATGAGAACTGTTTTATTTACTTGGAAAAATCAAACTGTGGGGAATATTATAGGCTTTTCAACACATAAATTTACCAAAATGAATCCTATACGCTGTAGCATTTAGGCTGTAATTTGTGCATGAAAATGTTTGTTTTTTATTTTATTTTTTTATCTAAGTTAATATAAAAATATATATGTGTATTCATTGCAGTCTTCATTTTCCTATTTTGCCACTGTCCACACTAAACATATTTTTAAAAACTTTCCAGACATAATCTTCTAAGTTCTGAGGAGAGCAGAGCAAAGAACAATGAGCATAATTTTAATTAAATGGCACCTAAATCCACTGCCGAGGCATGGAAATATGTGAAGAGGGAAGGGGTAGATTGTATCTATCAGTTATGTGGAAAAAATTTCAGTGGGACCTTAACCAGAGTAATGGATCATCTGCTCAGTATCTCTAGTGGAAACAGAGGTGGTGTGGAAGGATGCCCAACAATATCTAATGAACAGAAAGATGCAGTGCAACGAGACTATGATAAATCAAAAGAAGAAAAGGGAAGAAAGGAAATGAAGAGGCAACAAATTCAGAAGGAGATTGGCATGTCTTCTTCACCCATGAATTCTTATTTCACCTCAAAATTCGATGGATCAAGTTCCACCCAAAAAAAAACATGTCGAGCATCAACATTAAATGCATTCTGGAAACCTGTAGAGAAATAACAAGTTGATGATGCGATTGTTGAGTTTTTTTATGCATGTGCCATTCCCTTTAATGTGGCCAGAAACCCTTAATTTAAAAATGCATTCAAAAAGGCTGTTGCTTTTGGCAAGGGGTATGTTCCGCCTGGGTCTGAAGCTTTAAGGACTACGTTGCTAAAGAAAACAAAGGATAGAGTGACAAAGAGGTTGGCTAATGTTAAACAATCTTGGAAGTACACAGGTTGCACAATCATGAGTGATGGTTGATGATATTTATGCCATCGACCATTGATTAATGTGCTTGTTTATTTCCCTCAAGGGGAATTTTTTTTAAGGAAATTAATACAATGGATCAAGTGAAGACATCTGAATATATTTTCAGAATTTTGGATGAAGCAATTAAAGAGGTTGCTGTGGAAAATGTTGCCCATGTTGTCACAGATAATGCCTCAAATTGTGTAGGTTCAGGGAAGATGCTTATGGAGAAGCATAAGACCATTTATTGGACCCCTTGTGCAACTCATTTTTTGGATCTATTGCTACATGATTTAGCCAAATTTCCATGGATAAATGAGACAATTCAAAGAGCAAGAAAAACTGTAGACTTTGTCATTAATCATCATCTCACATTGAGCATATATATAAGAAATGAAACTATAGAGTTGTTGAGGCCTTGTGAGACAAGGTTTTCCACATTTTACATCACTCTGAAAAGAGTTGTTGAAGAAAAAATAAGCTTAAGATCTATTTTCTGCAATGCTGAGTGGGAGAGATCTCACCTTTCAAAAGAAGGAAAGGGTAAGAATGTAGAAGAAATAATGCTAGGCAATAGCTTTTGGCAAAATGCTGAAAAAGTGTTAAAAATGTGTGGTCCAATTGTTGATATGCTTCGGATGGTTGATGGCGACAAACCTTGTATGAGTTTTGTTTATGAGGGCATGGACCGTTGCAAGGAAGCCATTGCAAGTGCTTTTGATAATATGGAAGCCGATTACTAAGAGATTTGGGAGGTAATTGATCGAAGATGGAAGATGATGCATAGTCCTTTACATGCAACAACATGCTATTTGGACCCTAGATTATTTGGGGTATCAAGACATCAGGATGAAGAAGTCATGAGTGGACTTTATGAGACTATTGACAAGCTAAATCTAGATCCATCAATTGCATCTTTGGTTAGATCACAACTCAGGGCATACAAGGTAGAAGAAGGGATATTTGGAACTAAAGAAACAAAGTATGATAGGGTAATAAGTTCTCCAGCAGCATGGTGGGATTTTTATGGATCAGGGGCCCCAGAACTACAAAATTTTGCAATTCATATCTTGAGCCAGGTATCAAGTGTATCAACGTGTGAAAGGAATTGGAGTGCCTTCAACCGTATTCACTCCAAGAAAATAAACAGATTGTTATCTGGAAAATTAGAAGATCTTGTTTATGTTCGTAGAAACTTGCAGTTGGCCTTAAACAATGTGGCTAAAGACTCATCCAATTTTTCTACCCCATGTTTCAATCCTGTTCTAGATGCATTAGTACATGACGATGATCTTGACATTGAGAGTGATAGAGCTAGTTGTGAATCCAGTGGTGATCATGCTTCTAGTGGTTTCACTGCCTCGAGTGCTCTTGATGATATAGAGATTTTTGATGTAACAAGTAGGCCACGGGAACATCAAGAATAAAACTTGTGTTCCCGTTCTAGTTTTCTTTTTGGATGCTCAATTGTGAAAAACTTTTTAATCTTATGTTCACATTTTTAATATTATGTTTCCTGAACAAGTTTTTAAATTTTGAAGAAGATGATGTGTTCTTGTCACTTGAAATATCTCTTTAAACATGTTAGCATGATATTTTAATTTCTATTATGTGTTTAATTACATATATATTTCATTTTTATCTTTATTCTATTCATATATTTTTGAATTTTTAAATTTTGTAGTCTGTCGAATTTATGTCGAATTTTATCCTAGAAATTTTCACTGTCGATTTTTTTTCGAACTTCAAGGTTGTCGAATTCGAATTCAAACCAGGCGACTTAGGGTACATGCACAACTATCATCAATTTTCACATTTAGGATAGACTCTTATTCCACCTGGGCCATCTATGTGTTCCTACAAGCAAGTGTGCAACACTGATTTGGGAATTCCACTACAATTGGGTGGTAGGAAATTTTGGCATGGAGAAAACTATGGCCGTTCTTCAGAAACATTTTTATTGGCCAAATATTCGATAGGATGTCAGAAAGTATATCATATATTGCACTTTGTGTGCCATTTCCAAGCCAACCATCAAGAATAAAGGCTTATACACTGCTCTTCCTATTCCCGAGAAGCATTGGGAATCCATCTCAATGGATTACATGTCTCGCTTGCCGTCGACCAAGCAAGGAAACGACTGTGTATTTGTGGTCGTTGATCAATTTTCGAAGATGGCCATCCTCATATCCTACAAGAAGAACATCACAACGACAGATATTTCCAAGATCTTCTTTGAACGAGTGTAGGTCCACTTTGGGATACCACAAACCATCATCTCTGATCGGGACAACAGGTTCCTCAACACATTTTGGTCGAGGCTCTGGTCTCTGTTGGACACCAAGCTCACAAAATCCACTTCTTTCCACCCCCAAACTGATGGCCAAACAAAGGTCTTCAATCGGATGATTGTGCACATCTTACACATGTACAATTCTAAGCATCCACATCCATGGGATGAGAGTATCCCCTATGTTCATCATAGTTACAATAGGGCTCTCCATAGCTCCACCGACCATATCCCATTTCAAGTGGGCCTGGGATTCCAACCCTTAGGATCCATTGATGTTGCACTTCCTCTTTCCACTGCACAAACAAACTCTTCCCATGATCAGTCTGTGATCGAGAAAGCCACCAGATTGATTGAGTGGATTCAACAAATCCACCAACAGGTCTAGGCGATTTTGAAGAAATCCAATGGTAAGTACAAGAAGCGCCATGATCAACACAGTGTAACACAACAGTTTTAGATTGCCGAAATTTTTTGGCTACATTTGCAGAAGGAGCATCTCATGGGCCCCCATAAGAATCTTCTCCCACTTCATTATGGGGCTTACAATATCACCAAGGATGTGGGTAGCAATTCTTTTGAGCTCAACACTCCACCCTTCCTTGGCCTACATCCAATGTTCAATGTGGACCTCCTTCAGCCATGTTTTCCACCATTATTGGACACCTGAGAGATCGCAAAACAACTTACACCAATAGAGCTCAACCCTGACTGCATGGAACAAACATCCACTGATCATATAGTGGACACACATGTCAAGGGCACTCGCTAATAGAGGATCCAACTTTATCGAGTTGTTAAGGCAGGGAAACTCCTACACCAAGGCAAGTGGCCCACCCAGGGCCAAATCCAGCAGAAGTTTCCTCACCTGATGGGGTGTAACATCCTGCTCTTGCATGCTGAGTGAAGTTATTCTTTGAGGACACTTGCTCACAAGTGAACCAGATTTTATGCTACTAAAACATTGATTTTGATTATGAGGTGTTATGGGTCGATGACATGTTGTTTTAGTGCACTGACATAGGTAGGTGCTATTGACTTAGTTTTACTGAGTGTGCAGGATCTTGGACCTTGAGGATGCAGAGGCATCGATGGAACCCATTGGACTCCGGATTGAGTCGGGGAGCGTACCATTGGGGTTTGATTGTTTTATATGTCATATTAGTGCATTTGATTAGATGATATGTCATGGATATATTCTGACATGATTTGTTGATGATGCAGGCTGACGATAACTTGCCAACCAGACTCACATGTGGATTAAAGGGGTCACACACGACTACCAGAGAGGTTGAGGGAGAGGTGTGGATAGAAGCGATACCACAACCTACTAGCACTCTTGTCGTGGCTCGAACTGTAGGTTAACGATTACCTAGTTTGAGAGGACCCATGATTCCGTGAGGGCAGACTGCTACAATCACTCACAATGATTCTAAGGGGCGTGCAATAAGGCATGGGCATTATTCCTTAGAGGCCCTTAGTCTCCCACAAGTTCACCTGGTGGAGTATTGACTCAAGGGGTTTTTGATGTCTACCAATTCAGTGAAGAGGCGAGTGGCACCCTTGGAGCACGTGGTGCATCCTGAAGGGCATGTCGCGCAAGAAGAATGGAAGGAGGCAAGTGGAACCCTTGGAGCATGTAGTGCATCCTAAAGGGCATGTCGTGCAAGGGAACATATGAGGTGGGTGGCACCCTTGGAGCACCTAGTGCGTCCTGAAGGGCACGTCACGTTGTTAATGATAATTGAATGAACCTAGATGGCCTTATGACGAATAATGTGATAAGAAATTTTTAAAACAATTTCCCTAATAAAATGTTGCCCAACATGAAAATTTAAGGTCTAGGTCTAAATTATGCTAGTGGTAAAATTTTATCCATTTAATACATACATACATACATACATACATACATACATACATACACACACACACATATATATATATATATATATATATATATATATATATATATATATATATATATATATATATATATATATATATATATATATATATATATATATATATATATATATATATATATATATATATATATATATATA